>CM040405.1:3718631-3731131 GCA_022702515.1 Ilyophis sp. 1 JC-2022
GAGCCGCTTGGGGATCTTGCGGCAGGGGGACGGCGCCGGTGGGATGGTGGAGGGTCCAGAGACTCCAGAGTACCGACTGCAGCAGCAGAACCCAAGTCCGGTACATGTCGAAGCGTTACGCTGCCAATGTAAATTGTTTTGTTTAGGACAGGTTTAGGTATCAGGGGTATTCCAGGAAGCTGGATTGTCAGCTCACCTGTGAAAAATATTTGGCTATAGTAGTTTTTAATGTTTTGAATCTGAATTTGTTAAACTAAACTTGAATATATTCGGTGTCAATTAGTCATTGATTATTGCTATTTATTACCAAATATTCAGAGAAGTTGGTGCATGCTATTTTAGAAGTTAACGGGAATAACCGTGAGAGAGTTTAAAAACAAAAGTAAAAACCACACGCAGTATCTTAACCACATCACGAGCGACAATTCCTGCGATCAAATGTTCCTTTTATTCCTTACAACCAAAGAATGCCGAAAGACCTGACTGTCTGACTCGCTGGACAAGCTCATCAAAACAAGCGCGACAGACACTCTGGAACGACCTCAAAGTTGCAACACTTGCGAGTTTTTTTCTTTACAGCAACCCAGCAATATGCACGTGCCTGCCCAGCGATATGGAATGTCACAAGAAAATCGTCACATTCAGAAACGAAAAGTCAGGCCTTACATGTCATTATTAAAACCGCCAATATTGCTCTTAACATCTACTCTACTGTAACTGCACTTTTAAGCAGTGTTGGAGTAGTGAACTACATGTAATTAAACTTAACTACATTCATATTTGCATAGTGATTCAAGTAGTTAAATTACTTTTTTGCCATTTTTTGTGTAGTTAACGACTGAAACTACAACTTGTAATTTTGTCCTTGTGAAAAGGCCAGATTAAATTGTTTTGTTTAGGACAGGTTTAGGTCTCAGGGGTATTCCAGGAAGGTGGATTGTTTTGGTGGAATGTTTTGAATCTGAATTTGTTAAACTAAACTTGAATATTAGGTGTCAATTAGTCATTGATTATTGCTATTTATTACCAAATATTCAAAGAAGTTGTTGCATGCTATTTTAGAAGTTACCTGGCTAACTGAGTAATCCTGCTTGGTGCAATACCCCCACCTGGACTCTAGTTTTTGGAAGGCAGGTGTCTGACTGATTGACATTGTATACAAAACCAAAGCTGACATTCCTTGCACTTTTCCATGAATACTGGGGTATTTAATTTTTTTGGTTTATGTATGACCCGTGAACAAGTGGGCACTTTTTGCAATAAACTCAATTGAGTGGCATTTTTAGCTGGCATGTGACTTTTTTTGTATTATATTTTGTTATAATTTCATAATGTACATTGTCAATTTGAAGCTTCCCCAACACTGCTTTTAAGCACCGGAAATTAAGTGTGACCAGCTTTTTTGTTTTTGCATGCCATCTTATAAATATAATAGTAAGAAAAGACGTGCTCTACTCACCTAAGACTTATAATTAAGTTTACGGGTGCAGTCGCCCAGGTAACCTGCAGACACTGTGGCCCTCCAGGACTGGAGTTAAACCTGCAGACACTGTGGCCCTCCAGGACTGGAGTTAAACCTGCACACACTGTGGCCCTCCAGGACTGGAGTTAAACCTGCAGACACTGTGGCCCTCCAGGACTGGAGTTAAACCTGCAGACACTGTGGCCCTCCAGGACTGGAGTTAAACCTGCAGACACAGCGCCCCCTCCTGGACTGAATCGGATCTCCCTGGTATAGGTTCTGCAAGTTATGACGGAGGCCATCTTGTCCCACGTAGGAAGGGGCTGATTTCACAAATGTTTTAATCATCCAGATGTAGCTTACAGGTCTAGTATAATGTGTAGTCATGTGTAGTATAATGGTTAAGGAACTGGACTTGTAACCCAAAGCTTGCAGGTTCAATTCCCAGATATGACACATAAATGGATAAATGTAAAATAAAATAAAAAATGTAATGTAAGGTCTACCTGTGCACAGCTCTCACCTGTATACAGTAATGTAAGGTCTACCGGTGCACACCTCTCACCTGTACATAGTTTTTCCAGCTGGCTATTTTTGCTTAAAAAGTTGGACACAATGTGAATTGAAATTTCACAAAAACATTTTAAATGATGCAGAAATGATATTACAACGCTTCTGAATTTGTATTTTCTTTATTGGGTCCAGATTACACGGCTGAAATCAAACAACGAAACCAAAAGGATGAAGAAAAAGCGTCATTATATATTTCTACAGTAACAGATTATAACATTATATATTTCTACAGTAACACAGATTATAACATTATAAATGTATACAGTAACACAGATTATAACATTATATAATTATACAGTAACACAGATTATAACATTATATATTTATACAGTAACACATATTATAACATTATATATTTCTACAGTAACACAGATTATAACATTATACATTTATACAGTAACACAGATTATAACATTATATAATTATACAGTAACACAGATAACATTATATATTTATACAGTAACACAGATTATAACATTATAAAATAGGCCGAAAACTATATACTACTTTTGAGTTTAATCAGCTCTCTGTGGTGCAAAGAGAACAGAACAAGCTAAGCACTGATCAACATAAATGAATCTGCTTTTAAATCATTATCAAACACAGTGTGTGGGTTTAAGTGCAGGCAGTGTTTGCAGTGGGCACAGTGTGGGTTTAAGTGCAGGCAGTGTTTGCAGTGGGCAGTGTGTGGGTTTAAGTGCAGGCAGTGTTTGCAGTGGGCACAGTGTGTGGGTTTAAGTGCAGGCAGTGTTTGCAGTGGGCACAGTGTGGGTTTAAGTGCAGGCAGTGTTCGCAGTGGGCACAGTGTGTGGGTTTAAGTGCAGGCAGTGTTTGCAGTGGGCACAGTGTGTGGGTTTAAGTGCAGGCAGTGTTTGCAGTGGGCACAGTGTGTGGTTTAAGTGCAGGCAGTGTTTGCAGTGGGCACAGTGTGTGGGTTTAAGTGCAGGCAGTGTTTGCAGTGGACACAGTGTGTGGGTTTAAGTGCAGGCAGTGTTTGCAGTGGGCACAGTGTGTGGGTTTAAGTGCAGGCAGTGTTTGCAGTGGGCACAGTGTGTGGGTTTAAGTGCAGGCAGTGTTTGCAGTGGGCAGTGTGTGGGTTTAAGTGCAGGCAGTGTTCGCAGTGGGCACAGTGTGTGGGTTTAAGTGCAGGCAGTGTTCGCAGTGGGCACAGTGTGTGGGTTTAAGTGCAGGCAGTGTTTGCAGTGGGCACAGTGTGTGGGTTTAAGTGCAGGCAGTGTTTGCAGTGGGCACAGTGTGTGGGTTTAATTTACTCTTTCTCTCTACTTTTACTCTCTCACTCTACATTGCTCACTCAGTTCTCACAATGCTCTCAGTGAATGGCCCCAGTTTGGCTGGAGGAGGGTAGGAGGACTCTCAAGTGCCAAAAAACAGCCCTGCTAAAAAGCTTGTCCTAGCCAGCCAGGCTATTGCACATGCTCGATATTACCTAGCCAGCCAGGCTAGTGTGTAAGCCCCGTTAACGCTTAGCCAACCAGTCTAGTGCGCAAGTCCCGCTAACGCCTAGCCAGCCAGGCTAGTGCGCAAGCCCCGCTAACGCCTAGCCAGCCAGGTGTGAAATAGTGGCTGCCCTGATATTGAACAGTCCCAGCTGCGCTGGCTAGCACAGCGAGTGCCTCTTCAGGGAGGAAACTCTCCTCTTCCTGGTCGCCAGCATCTCGTAGAAAGGGTCCCTGCTGATGGCTGCCCTGTGCGGGGGAGGAGGGGTGGTTCAGCTCAAAATCCCATTTTACCCTCAGAGTACCTGGTGCAGCATGTATTTCATGGCTCTTAATTGGATTTTAGGAAGTACCATGGATGTTGCATCAGAATACTAAAACACAGTATATTTGATATTGTTCACACATGGATGGCATTTGAGACCAGTCCCTGGAGGTTCAAATAAAATATAAATTCTCACCTTTCTATCACTACATACAAAAATGTAGAAAGTGCAAATTCAGTAACCTTTTCCTGGATGGAAAACACATACTTGTGGATTATTTTTACGAAACACAAATTGAGAGGTGTGTGTGTGTGTGGATGGTAAATACAATTGTGGATTATATCTACGAACACAAATTTAGAGGTGTGTGTGTGTGTGGATGGTAAATACAATTGTGGATTATACTTTTGTGCTTGTTTATTTTTGATAGAAATCTACCTCCATAGAAAGGGGGCTGATTTTATAGAGGGTTTAAAATGAAAGGCCCACTCGCATCAGCATTCTCTTCCTGGTTTTAGTGTCTGAAACGCCCACAAAACGTGAGCAAAGGGCAGTGATGTAGGTTTTTGCATAATTTGTCTGGGTCGCAATCCGAATGTGTACAGCCGAAACCCGCCCCGTCTACACATTCGGATGTCACGTGGGTAAAAACTCGGAAACATCGCATTTAAACCCTGAAATACACATATTTCAACCAAAATTGCAATATTTTGACTTGAACCAGTATGGAACACATTTGAAAAGCTCGATGATGATATGAAACGGAAAACATTTTTCATCATAAATGGCTTCAAACACATTTTCATTAATTTATTTTGCCATGGTTGTTGAATAAACATGATGTCACACATCCATCTAAATAAAAAAGAAGATTTTTGCATTTTTGACATAAATCTATAGTCTTATGTATTTTGGTGTTTTCCCATTTTACATCATAAATGGCTTCAAACATTTGTTTTTGTTTTTGCAGTACGCAGAAACTCCCGAAAGTATGATTACTTTATTGAAAACGTACTCAAGTACAAGTAAAAGCAGCCTTCACCGAAACTACTTGTTACAGCACGAAAAAAGCTAAAACAATTTACTCAAGTAGTACTTGCATTTCAAGTTATTTTTAAATAAACCAGAATTGTAATGCCTGCCCAATTTAAAATGAACAATTAGCTAATTAAAGACAGTTTAATTTGTTGCAGTTGTAACTGGTAAATTGAAAAGTGATTCAACCTTGTTCATGAAGACACATCAAAGGAAACGATGGAGCAAAGTGAAAAAAACATTTCATACAATAGCTATTATCATGCCTAACATTACTTCTACAATAGCTATTATCATGCCTAACATTACTTCTACAATAGCTATTATCATGCCTAACATTACTTCTACAATAGCTATTATCATGCCTAACATTACTTCTACAATAGCTATTATCATGCCTAACATTACTTCTACAATAGCTATTATCATGCTTAACATTACTTCTACAATAGCTATTATCATGCCTAACATTACTTCTACAATAGCTATTATCATGCCTAACATTACTTCTACAATAGCTATTATCATGCCTAACATTACTTCTACAATAGCTATTATCATGCTTAACATTACTTCTACAATAGCTATTATCATGCCTAACATTACTTCTACAATAGCTATTATCATGCCTAACATTACTTCTACAATAGCTATTATCATGCCTAACATCATTACTTCTACAATAGCTATTATCATGCCTAACATCATTACTTCTACGATAGCTATTATCATGCCTAACATTACTTCTACAATAGCTATTATCATGCCTAACATTACTTCTACAATAGCTATTATCATGCCTAACATTACTTCTACAATAGCTATTATCATGCCTAACATCATTACTTCTACAATAGCTATTATCATGCCTAACATCATTACTTCTACAATAGCTATTATCATGACTAACATTACTTCTACAATAGCTATTATCATGCCTAACATTACTTCTACAATAGCTATTATCATGCCTAACATCATTACTTCTACAATAGCTATTATCATGCCTAACATCATTACTTCTACAATAGCTATTATCATGCCTAACATTACTTCTACAATAGCTATTATCATGCCTAACATCATTACTTCTACAATAGCTATTATCATGCCTAACATCATTACTTCTACAATAGCTATTATCATGCCTAACATCATTACTTCTACAATAGCTATTATCATGACTAACATTACTTCTACAATAGCTATTATCATGCCTAACATTACTTCTACAATAGCTATTATCATACCTAACATTACTTCTACAATAGCTATTATCATGCCTAACAGTACTTCTACAATAGCTATTATCATGCCTAACATTACTTCTACAATAGCTATTATCATGCCTAACATTACTTCTACAATAGCTATTATCATGCCTAACATCATTACTTCTACAATAGCTATTATCATGCCTAACATCATTACTTCTACAATAGCTATTATCATGACTAACATTACTTCTACAATAGCTATTATCATGCCTAACATTACTTCTACAATAGCTATTATCATGCCTAACATCATTACTTCTACAATAGCTATTATCATGCCTAACATCATTACTTCTACAATAGCTATTATCATGCCTAACATTACTTCTACAATAGCTATTATCATGCCTAACATCATTACTTCTACAATAGCTATTATCATGCCTAACATCATTACTTCTACAATAGCTATTATCATGCCTAACATCATTACTTCTACAATAGCTATTATCATGACTAACATTACTTCTACAATAGCTATTATCATGCCTAACATTACTTCTACAATAGCTATTATCATACCTAACATTACTTCTACAATAGCTATTATCATGCCTAACAGTACTTCTACAATAGCTATTATCATGCCTAACATTACTTCTACAATAGCTATTATCATGCCTAACATTACTTCTACAATAGCTATTATCATGCCTAACATCATTACTTCTACAATAGCTATTATCATGCCTAACATCATTACTTCTACAATAGCTATTATCATGCCTAACATTACTTCTACAATAGCTATTATCATGCCTAACATCATTACTTCTACAATAGCTATTATCATGCCTAACATCATTACTTCTACAATAGCTATTATCATGCCTAACATTACTTCTACAATAGCTATTATCATGCCTAACATTACTTCTACAATAGCTATTATCATGCCTAACATTACTTCTACAATAGCTATTATCATGCCTAACATCATTACTTCTACAATAGCTATTATCATGCCTAACATTACTTCTACAATAGCTATTATCATGCCTAACAGAAACGACTACAATGTCAACATGAAAAGTAAAATCTACAATTTGTTCCAAATTATAAATATAAAACAAAGTAATCAATTCCTTAAGTATTCAGCCCCCTTGCTTCATTGCACTTTAACAGCCATACAGGCAAATCTTTGTTCAAAGTTGCACATCATAAGTTGCCCATACATGATATTTAGATTGTATTTAAGGACTTTGAACAATATTTCCTTTTAAAATGTATGTTAATACTGTTTTTCCTGGTAACAAAGATGCATTTGAATGGCTCTTAATTGGATTTTAGGAAGTACCATGGATGTTGCATCAGAATACTAAAACACAGTATATTTGATATTGTTCACACATGGATGGCATTTGAGAGCAGTCCCTGGAGGTTCAAATAAAATATAAATCCTCACCTTTCTATCACTACATACAAAAATGTAGAAAATGCAAATTCAGTAACCTTTTCCTGTCAGATTTCTCCATTGACTTCCACCGTGAAACCAGACAGGAAAAAGTCCTCCACACTGGAAATGTGTTTATTATTAATATACGAGCCCATCTCCTGGTTGGTGGTTTGGTTAATTCAGCACGAGAGCACAATCTGGCAGGTATGCTACCCACCAAAATTAAGGATCGGGGGGGGGGGGGGGGGGTTTTAGACCTTACACTCTTCAGGTTCCTCTTCCTGGGGTCCAGCTTTGCATTGTGGGGCTTTAGACTATAGTCCCGTGGCATGCCTGCGCTTTGCATTGTGGGAAGGGAAAGGTGTCGGGGATGATCTGCACCTCTGTGGTGAAGGTCTGCACTGTGCCCAAGGGCCCAGAGAAAGAGGCCTGCAGGAGGAGAAAAAAATGGCCATTAAATTTACACTTACATTCATGCTTACATTTACACTTACATTCATATTTACACTTACATTCATATTTACACTTACATTCATATTTACACTTACGTTCATGCTTACATTTACACTTACATTCATATTTACACTTACGTTCATACTGACATTTACACTTACATTCATATTTACACTTACGTTCATACTGACATTTACACTTTCATTCATACTTGAACTTACACTTACATTCACACTTACACTTACATTAATGCTTACATTTACACTTACATTCATATTTACACTTACACTTACGTTCATATTTCCACTTACATTCATATTTCCACTTACATTCATATTTACACTTACATTCATGCTTACATTTACACTTACATTCATATTTACACTTACACTTACATTCATACTGACATTTACACTTTCATTCATACTTGAACTTACACTTACATTCACACTTACACTTACATTAATGCTTACATTTACACTTACATTCATATTTACACTTACACTTACGTTCATATTTCCACTTACATTCATATTTCCACTTACATTCATATTTACACTTACATTCATGCTTACATTTACACTTACATTCATATTTACACTTACACTTACATTCATACTGACATTTACACTTTCATTCATACTTGAACTTACACTTACATTCACACTTACACTTACATTCATACTTACATTTACACTTTCATTCATATTTACACTTACATTCATATTTACACTTACATTCATATTGACATTTACACTTTCATTCATACTTGAACTTACACTTACATTCACACTTACACTTACATTCATACTTGAACTTACACTTACATTCACACTTACATTAATGCTTACATTTACACTTAATTAATATTTACACTTACATTCATACTTACATTTACACTTTCATTCATACTTGAACTTACACTTACACTTACATTAATGCTTACATTTACACTTAATTCATATTTACACACATTCATACTGACATTTACACTTTCATTCATACTTACATTCATACTTACATTTACACTTACATTCATACTTGAACATACACTTACATTTACACTTACACATTCAACTAAATACATTTACAAAACCAAAAAACTTCACATGGGAGATTTTCCTTGCCACTGTTGCCTTTGGCTTGCTCTTGTGGGGGTTTAGGCTGGGTTTTTCTGTGAAGCGTATTGTGATAACTAGTTGTGAAATGCGCTATATAAATAAATATTGATTTGATTTGAATTTATAAACAAACTGCACATACATTAATATTTCTATATTAATTTCCAGATTTATTTATTTTAGATTATTTTATTAATACATTTTTCTATTTTCTGATTTATTATTTTATGTATGAATTTATCAATAAAGGTAACAGCTGCCAAGACCATAAAGGGGGCAGAGTTTATGACAGGTAGACCAGTTTGTGGGGGTGGAGCTAAAGTCTGGGATCTGGCAGTGTTGGGAGGAGGGGTATGGGGGCGGAGCTAAAGTCTGGGATCTGGCAGTGTTGGGAAGAGGGGTATGGGGGCGGAGCTAAAGTCTGGGATCTGACAGTGTTGAGAGGAGGGGTATGAGGGCGGAGCTAATGCCTGGGATCTGGCAGTGTTGGGAGGAGGGGTATGGGGGCGGAGCTAATGATTGGGATCTGGCAGTGTTGGGAGGAGGGGTATGGGGGCGGAGCTAATGCCTGGGATCTGGCAGTGGTGGGAGATGGGGTATGGGGCGGAGCTAAAGTCTGGGATCTGACAGTGTTGGGAGGAGGGTTATGGGGGCGGAGCTAATGCCTGGGATCTGACAGTGTTGGGAGGAGGGGTATGGGGGCGGAGCTAATGCCTGGGATCTGGCAGTGTTGGGAGGAGGGGTATGGGGGCGGAGCTAATGCCTGGGATCTGGCAGTGTTGGGAGGAGGGTATGGGGCAGAGCTAATGCCTGGGATCTGGCAGTGTTGGGAGGAGGGGTATGGGGGCGGAGCTAATGCCTGGGATCTGGCAGTGTTGGGAGGAGGGGTATGGGGGCGGAGCTAATGCCTGGGATCTGGCAGTGTTGGGAGGAGGGGTATGGGGGCGGAGCTAATGCCTGGGATCTGGCAGTGTTGGGAGGAGGGGTATGAGGGCGGAGCTAATGCCTGGGATCTGGCAGTGGTGGGTGGAGGGGTATGGGGGCAGAGCAGAGGGGTAATGTTATGAAAAGCAGTTAGTTTTTTGCTTTGTTGTGTTTTTCTGGTAAATTTGTTAATTTGTCAGAATTACCTCAATGAAGAAAGCTCTCCACCCAAATTTTGGCACCAGAAACGTCTTCATATACACACCAGGAGACTACAAAAAATACACAGTAAACACACACACACACATACACACTGCATCAGCTACATTTTCAACAACAACGCAAATTTACATTTCGGTATTTAGGACATTTTCTATTTTCAATTAATTTTATTTGACAATTTTGAAATTGAAACCAAACAGGGGTGACAGACAATATGTGACCAGTGATTAATTGATTCAACCATTTATTTTCTTTGATTGGTCAAAATAAATAAATTATAGACAGTTTCCTGTAGTTTCTCCCATTAGGGATGCATAACCGTTATATAGCCATGGGGATGGGGTGGGGGGTGTGTACCATACCGGACTGCTGACAGGAGAGGACCACCAGGGAATGGGACGGAAGATGATGTGACCGGGTCGTCCTGGCGAAGCCACAGCCCAGCGGAAATCCCGCCTGACGAGGGAGGCATGTGCCATTAAAGCCCAAATTTCTGTGTACAGTCCGTTTAAATTACACACAGCTAGTGATGTTATGTATGATACCGAAGCTCCGAGTCGTGTGTCGAGTGCGTAGGGCAGTTTCTACTGAAGCTCGTATCACTTTCAGTAGTTATGCATTGTGATCGATGACGAACGAGGCCTCTGGTTAGCACCATGTGATCGGTTTGTTCGGGTGGGATTTGGGGTTTTGAATTGTAGATATGAAGAAATTGTAGATATACTTTGTGGGTTGTCGTTAGTTGGTTGTTGCGGAGAGTGCTGAGAGTTTGTTTTTATTGCTATTCAGAGTTTTTGGAGGGTTTTTTTTATTTATTTTTTTTATTTTTTTTATTTAAATGTTTATTTATTTTATTTTTTTAGAACTATTTTTTTTTTTGTAGGCTACAGTTTTTTTTTACAGTTTTGTAGAAACACTCCCAGTTCCCACACTTTTACTGCTCAATTGAACCCCACATAAATGTTGTCCCTCCTTTATTTCAATATTCCTGTTTTATTTTCACTTTAAAACTTAGTAATATAATATGAGCCAATTACGTATATTATTTTATAATATATCGTAGTAGGAAACAAATCTAGCCTAATGACAGTTAAATCTATAATTTATGAGTACTGCCAAAGTCGGGTTTCGAACTTAGACTTTCTCTCGCAAAGTTCGAAAGTCCGACACGTTATCAATGAGCTGCTAGCTAGTGGCAACTTCATTATTTTTAACCTGGGGATTGGTTGTAATGGTCCAGCTGCTCTAAATTATTTTTACCAGCAGGTGTCACTAGTGTGCACTGTGTTTAATGAGGCTATAAGTAATCAATCTACACTGCCTGGCCAAAAAAAAAGTTGTACACTCTAATATTTAGTTGGACCGCCTTTAGCCTTGACTACGGCGCGTATTTGTCATGGCATTGTTTCGACAACCTTATGCAACGTTTCGACAACCTTATTCAACGTTTCGACAACCTTATTCAATGTCACAACATTTATTTCCATCCAGAGTTACATTCAATTTTTGGCTGAGATCTTGTATTGACGACGGGAGAGTCGAACCACTCCGTAAAGTCTTCTCAAGCACATCCCAAAGTCTTTCAATGGGGTTAAGGTCAGGACTCATGTGACCAATTCATGTGTGAAAATGATTCCACATGCTCCCTGAACCACTCTTTTACAATTTGAGCCCGATGAATCTTGGCATTGTCGTCCTCGAATATGCCCATTTATGGGATAACCTAGTCATTCAGTACATTCAGGTACTCAGCTGACTTCATTTTATTGCTGCAAAACGTTGCTGAGACTAGACCTGACCAATTGAAGCAACCCCAGATCATAACACTGCCTCCAGAGGCTTGTACAGTGGGCACTATGCATGACGGGTGCAACGGCGACTTTTTTTTTTGGCCAGGCAGTGTATTTGCGATGCGATTGGCTGCAGAGCCTTAGTGCTTCAGGAAGCCTCATTTCACCATCGCTACACACAGCAAAGAGAATCATCGTTGAAAAAAATCAGAGTAAAGAATTATTCGGATACTTACAATGACAGTGTATTAAAAACTCCCGTGTTAATTATTATTAATATAATAATATAATCTTATTATTATTATTATCATTATTATTATTAGTAATAGTAGTAATAAATTTTTTGTTTGTAAAAAAAATTCCTTTTTGTAAAATTAATATAATAATAAGGAATAAGGTATTGTAATTAGTCGTAGCAGCAGTACATTTAGCCCACCTTTTTGCATCCAGGGTGCGAGCCTGGTAGGCGAGCACTTTAATTGGTGGAGTATCGGTGTACAGGTGAATGGCTCCTGAACCCTCTG
>CM040405.1:3733631-3806131 GCA_022702515.1 Ilyophis sp. 1 JC-2022
CGTGTTTGAGCCCCACCAGGCAGTGGTTAGTGGAGCGGCCTCTCCCCTGGGAGACCCGTGTTTGAGCCCCACCAGGCAGTGGTTAGTGGAGCGACCTCTCCCCTGGGAAACCCGTGTTTGAACACCGTCAGAGCCTAGTTCACTATAAACCTAAGTAGAATTTCAATAGCATACAGAGTGATATTTTGAGCCTCTTTAAGAGACAATTTTCCTCACTTGTACAGAGTACCTGTATATTTGTAAAGTAACTCAGGTGAGTGCCCTAACCACGCCCAGCCCTCCTCACCTCTGTCATGTTGAGAAGGTCATAAACAATGGGTACAAAGGACACCACTCTCCTATCCACTGCAGCTGTGAGCCAGGCAACCCAGCCCCGCTGTGCACACACACACACACATAGACATACACACACACGCATGCACAGACACACACACACCCATACACACACGCATACACACACGCATACACACAATAATTATAGTTGTACTAATAACAAATAAAAATATAATAATAAATATGTACTAGAACTAGTATTGCTGATCCCCAGCGTCGCAGACTGGTTCTGGGGACCTCCACGCACAGCACTGGCTCCGGAACCAAACTCCTGGAGAGGGGCTGGACCCTATTCTTCTCCGGAGTTGTCCAGGGTGAGAGGCGCCAGGCGGGTGTGGGGATACTCACAAGCCCCCGGCTGAGCGCCACTGTGTTGGAGTTTCACCCAGGGAATGAGAGGGTCGCCTCTCTGCGACTACGTGTCGCCGAGGGGAAAGCTCTGACTGCCGTTTGTGCTTATGCACCAAACGGCAGTTCGGAGTATCCGGCCTTCTTGGAGTCACAGGGGGGCATACTGGAAAGTGTCCCGCCCAGGGACTCCATAGTTCTGCTGGGTGACTTCAACACTCACGTGGGCAACAATGGAGAAACCTGGAAGGGGGTGATTGGGAGGAATGGCCTGCCTGATCTTAACCCGAGTGGTGTTTTGTTATTGGACTTCTGTGCTGGTTATGGATTGTCCATAACGAACACCATGTTCGAGCATAAGTGTACCTGGTGCCAGAGCACCTTAAGCCAAAGATCGATGATCGACTTTGTGGTCGTATCATCAGATCTGCGGCCGTATGTCTTGGACACTCGGGTGAAGAGAGGAGCAGAACTGTCAACCGATCACCACCTGGTGGTGAGTTGGATCAGGTGGCCGGGGAGACTGCCGGGGAGACTGCCGGTAAACCCAAACGTGTAGTGAGGGTGAACTGGGAACGTCTGGCGGAGGCCCCCGTCCGCAGGGTCTTCAACTCCCACCTCCGGAGGAATTTCTCGTGTATCCCGGGGGAGGCTGGGGACATGGAGTCCGAGTGGGCCATGTTCAAAGCCTCCATTGCCGAGGTGGCGGGCAGGAGCTGTGGCCAGAAGGCCATCGGTGCCTGTCGTGGCGGCAACCCCAGAACCCGCTGGTGGACACCAGCAGTGAGGGAAGCCGTCAAGCTGAAGAAGGAGGCCTTTCAGGCTTGGTTGGCCCGGGGGTCTCCTGAAGCAGCAGACAGGTACCGGAGGGCCAGAAGGGCTGCGGCTTCAGCAGTCACTGAGGCAAAAACCCGGGTATGGGAGAAGTTCGGTGAGGCCATGGAGAAGGACTTTCGGTCGGCCTCGAGGAAGTTCTGGCAAACCATCCGACACCTCAGAAAGGGAAAGCGGGGCTTGACCCAGGCTGTGTTCAGCAGGGGAGGAGAACTGCTGACCCGGACTGGGGATTTTGCCGGGCGGTGGAAAGAGCACTTCGAGGAGCTTCTGAACCCGACCAACACGCCCTCTGTGGAAGAGGCAGAGCCTGAAGACTCCGGGGGGTCCGCACCCATATCCCTGGCGGAAGTCGCTGAGGTAGTCAAAAAGCTCCGCAGTGGCAAGTCGCCGGGGGTGGATGAGATTCGCCCTGAGATGCTGAAGGCTCTGGACATTGTTGGGCTGTCTTGGCTGACACGCCTCTTCAATGTCGTGTGGAATTCGGGGACAGTGCCTGCGGAGTGGAAGACCGGGGTGGTGGTCCCCATCTTCAAGAAGGGGGACCGGAGGGTGTGCTCCAATTATCGGGATATCACACTTCTCAGCCTCCCCAGGAAAGTTTACTCGAGGGTGCTGGAAAGGAGGCTCCGACCGTTGGTCGAACCTCAGATTTAGGAGGAGCAATGTGGCTTTCGCCCTGGCCGTAGAACAGTGGACCAGCTCTTTACCCTAGCAGGGTTGCTCGGGGTGTCATGGGAGTTTGCCCATCCAGTCTACATGTGCTTTGTGGACTTGGAGAAGGCCTTCGACCGTGTCCCCCGGGGGATCCTGTGGAGTGTACTGCGGGAGTACGGGGTACCGGGGCCGTTGTTGCGAGCCATCCGATCCCTGTACGACTAAAGTGAGAGCTGTGTCCGCATCCTCGGCACTAAGTCAGGCGTGTTCCCGGTGGGTGTTGGACTCCGCCAAGGCTGCCCCTTGTCACCGGTCCTGTTTGTGGTATTCATGGACGGGATCTCAAGGCGCAGCCGAGGTGAGGAGAGTGTCCGGTTTGGTGACCTCAGAATTGCGTCTCTGCTTTTCGCGGATGACGTGGTTCTGCTGGCTTCATCGGACCGTGACCTCCAGCACGCACTGGGGCGGTTTGCAGCCGAGTGCGAAGCAGCCTGGATGAGAGTCAGCACCTCCAAGTCTGAGGCCATGGTTCTCTGCTGGAAAATGGTGGAATGCTCCCTCCAGGTTGGGAATGAGTCTTTGCCCCAAGCGAAGGAGTTCAAGTATCTCGGGGTCTTGTTCACGAGTGAGGGTAAAATGGAGCGGGAGGTCGACAGGCGGATCGGCTCAGCGTCCGCAGTAATGCGGGCGTTGTGCCGGACCGTCGTGGTGAAGAGGGAGCTGAGCCGGAAGGCGAGTGTCTCGGTCTACGAGTCGATCTACGTTCCTACCCTCACCTATGGTCACGAACTTTGGGTCGTGACCGAAAGAACGAGATTGCGGATACAAGCGGCCGAAATGAGCTTCCTCCATAGGGTGGCCGGGCTCAGCCTTAGAGATAGGGTGAGGAGCTCGGACATCCGGAGGGAGCTCGGAGTAGAGCCGCTGCTCCTTCGCATCGAAAGGAGCCAGCTGAGGTGGTTCGGGCATCTGATTAGGATGCCCCCCGGGCGCCTCCCTTTGGAGGTGTTCCGGGCACGTCCAACTGGGCGGAGACCCCGAGGTAGACCCAGAACCCGCTGGAGAGATTATATATCTCTCCTGGCCTGGGAACGCCTCGGGATCCCCCAGGAGGAGCTGGAAAGCGTCGCTGGGGAGAAGGATGTCTGGAACCCCCCGCTCAGCCTACTGCCTCCACGACCCGACTCCGGATAAGCGGTTGATGATGATGATGATGATGATGAACTAGTATTAATATTTCACAGATCTAGTAGACCGACTAAAAAGCTAAACCTATGAAACCAGCCTATCCACATGCGATACATGTCAGGTCATGTAACATTACAATCCCTCTGGGGATTGAGTTCTCACCTTGGAACCTCCAGATACAGTGAACCTGTCAATGCGCTGTCTGCCTGCGGAGATCTTGAGGATGAAGTCAGAGACTGTGTCCATGCCCCGGACGCACGCCTGCGCAGACAGAGAGAGAAATGAGCCGGACGCACGTCTGCGCAGACAGAGAGGAATGAGCCGGACGCACGCCTGCGCAGACAGAGAGAGAAATGAGCCGGACACACAACTGCGCAGACAGAGAGAGAAATGAGCCGGACACACAACTGCGCAGACAGAGAGAAATGAGCCGGACACACAACTGCGCAGATAGAGAGAGAGAAATTAGCCGCTATGATAAAGAGCCAGAAAAAAATTGTGGGAGGGGCCAGAGGATAAATGTGGGAGGGACCAAGGGAAATATTTGGAAGGAGACAGGTAGGGATGTAAGAGGAGCCAGGGGTGATGTGGGAAGGGTCAGGGGAGGGTGTGGGAGGAGCCGGAGGAGGTATGTGGGAGGGGCCAGGGTAGGGATGTTCTCCTTGAAGCGTGCAAGTGGTCACCGGCGTTATTGCAGCCTCTGATGCCAAAAAGCTAATTTTCCCATTGAAGTCCATTAAAAATTATAAAATTACCCAGACCAAATTATACTATTTTGGACAGTTCTTTAAAATTCAAAAATTTCTTCACACTGAACTAATTAACTCTCCAGGCACTGATTTTTTTTCTGAGCCCCACAGAAGTTATAAGATTTTTTTCATTCCAATTGAGTCTGCATTAAGTATCCAGTGCGCATACTCTGGTTCCTAAAAGCCCCAGAGTCTAACATGGCGCCTCCGTGAATTGGCTTCATGCGCCAATGAGCAGCTCCCATAGGAATCTATAGAACCGGTAAGCGGAAGCTGTCTCCAGTTCTTCTTGTATATCTCCATGGACTCACCTTAGTCATTGGGAAGAGGAGGAGCCAATGGGGATCGTCGCTGTGATTGGTCAGGAAGTGCCACCAGGTGTAGGCCAGGAGCATGTCTTCGCTGCGAGATTTCTTACCCCACGCATCGTGCTGTCGTTCACACAACACAAGAACATGTTTCATCCACACGCAGAAACACGTGTGAGCAGCATGTGCTGGCCTTCCGCCACTCCGCATCATGTAACTGTGTGTAGATATCTCCGGTGAGTTTGTGTTTAATTATTTATTGATTTATTTATTCATTGGTTTATTCGTAAGGGTCAAGCAGAATGCATTGTCTGAGGTACTGTGAACATGTTTCTAGTCAAAGCTCATTTCCAGCACAATTAGATTACTCATCTGCAGTACAGTATTATTGCTGAATCTGTATATGGACACAAGTCTATATGCGCTCTCTCCCCACTTAATCCACATATGACATGCTGCTGTTCACTGTACCATGCTTGAATTTTTTATGTGTGTGTGTGTGTGTGTGTGTGTGTGCGTGCGTGCGTGTGCGCGTGCGCGTGTGCGTGCATGCATTGTGTTAAATGTAAAATGGAGGCTGTGATTCTTTACCAGAAAAGAAAGCGGCTGATTGGGGATCTGAGTGAGACATGCAGAAATGCTGGAAGAAAGAAAAGCTGTCAATCAAGTGGAGCAGGAAGTTTACTCAAATTGTGCTGCAGTGTTTTGCAGAGTAGCTAAACTAGCACATACTGTACCACTCTACTAAACTAGCACATACTGTGCCACTCTACTAAACTAGCACATACTGTACCACTCTACTAAACTAGCACATACTGTGCCACTCTACTAAACTAGCACATACTGTAACATTCTACTAAACTAGCACATACTGCACCACTCTACTAAACTAGCACACACTGTAAGACTCTGTAACAGGTTGAGATTTAATGCTCTTGCACGCTGAAGTCCTTACGTGCCGCTGCTGACAGCGAAGGCAGCGATGATGGCCTGCATATAGCTGGTGTGGGCGGGGGGCTGGGCTCCGTTCGCTCCGCCATCCAAAAACAGTAAGGCCGAGTCGTCCAGCCCTGGCGTGAGCTGGTGAGGGACCGTCACCGTCATGTAGTGCCACCAAACCGGCCGATCCACCAGTGACTCTACCAACCAATCACATACAGGCAGGAGAGAGGGACGAACCAATCACATGCAGGCAGAAGGGAGAAGAACCAGTGTGCTGTCATTTATTTTTCTGGTGCGTCTCAATAGTCGGAAAATGCAACCTTTCCTCCTCCACTAACACTCCTCTACTCCACTACCACTCCTCTACTCCACTAACACTCCTCTACTCCACTAACACTCCTCTACTCCACTACCACCTCCTCTACTCCACTAACACTCCACTACCACTCCTCTACTCCATTACCACTCCTCTACTCCACTAACACTCCTCTACTCCACTAACACTCTTCTACTCCAGTAACACTCCTCTACTCCACTAACACTCCTCTACTCCATTACCACTCCTCTACTCCATTACCACTCCTCTACTCCACTAACACTCCTCTACTCCACTACCACTCCTCTACTACACTAACACTCCTCTACTCCACTACCACTCCTCTACTCCACTAACACTCCTCTACTCCATTACCACTCCTCTACTCCACTAACACTCCTCTACTCCACTACCACTCCTCTACTACACTAACACTCCTCTACTCCACTACCACTCCTCTACTCCACTAACACTCCTCTACTCCACTACCACTCCTCTACTACACTAACACTCCTCTACTCCACTACCACTCCTCTACTCCACTAACACTCCTCTACTCCATTACCACTCCTCTACTCCACTAACACTCCTCTACTCCACTACCACTCCTCTACTACACTAACACTCCTCTACTACACTAACACTCCTCTACGCCACTAACACTCCTCTACTCCACTACCACTCCTCTACTCCATTACCACTCCTCTACTCCACTAACACTCCTCTACTCCACTACCACTCCTCTACTACACTAACACTCCTCTACTCCACTACCACTCCTCTACTCCACTACCACCTCCTCTACTCCGTGCCCCGGAAACAGATCTTTGTGTTTGAATCTAATGTCACTGATTACATCTTAATTACGTATTAATGGTTAGATATTAATTGTCTCGACGCAAACCGCAATGTCAGATACATTGTATACTGTACATGCAAATACTTGTACTCAAAATGTTCACCGTTTTGCATACTTCCGGGTAAGAGAGGAGCGGTAGGTAGTGGGGGAGTGGCGGAAATGAGGAGAGGAGTGAAGAATATTGGGACACAGTCATACTCAACAAAGTTCGTGAAGAAATCTGGGTCATGTGACAGGGGGAAACTCAGTCAGTCTGTCTAGTACTCAGTCTGTCAATCAATAAGCGGCTTTTGGGTCATGTGACAGGGGGAAAGCTCTCGTACTTAGGGTTCATTCAAATCGCTTATTTTTACTCCTTGCATCCTTTACTTGTGTCCTTTCCTCACTCCTTAGCTCCACCCAATGGAGGATGTAAGGAAAGGATGCAAGGATCAGATATGAGGATGGAGGAAACGAGGCAACATGCATTAGGCAAATGGAGTGTCAGCGTCATATTATGCTCACGTGCTTAACTATAATGCTTTTCAGCTTATTTTTCCATGAATAAACGGTGCTTTTGTTAGTTATAAATAACGAGTGTCATTCTAGATTAGCGCTTTATAATAAATGGAAAGGAACGGTAAAATTGCATTTGTGTCGGGTGTGCCTGCGACGTGGCAGATGTGAAGAGTGGTGGATAATTTATACATGTCACGCATTCTGAGAAAAGGCTTCCGCAAAGGCTACACTTGTGCTTCCTCACTGAAGCATCCTCTGGGAGCCTCCTTATTCCCCACTCCTCGCTCCTCCGAGGAGCATTTAGCGGTTTGGAATGTCTTTAAAGATGGCGAACCTCGAATGATTTCCGGGTCAGGCGAGGACCGAGAAGAAGATGACGGATAAAATAAGCGATTGGAATCCACCCTTAGTCTGTCAATCGATAAGCGGCTCCTGGGTCATGTGACAGGGGGAATGCCCTAGTACTCAGTCTGTCAATCAATAAGCGACTCCCACTTCAAAATCCTGTGACCTAATATACTTTGCCATCTTCTATCAGTAACAATAAAGAGATTACGGCTGCGGTGACATTTCTCAAGATTGAAGCTACAGAATATATTCAGAAATATCTGACATCAAACAAGCCATGCAGTCCAAACTGGAGAATATACTGATCTGAAAGATCTCACAGTAAAAGGCACTTATCTTAAGTATATCCGGCATTAGCGGCAGTGTTTATATATACATTTGTTTACATCTGAAAATTAATACATTTTCGACCCACTTGATATGAAATACATTCACTGAGTTTATAAAGTTTGTCATGTTAAGACCATCATCATCGTTTACAAACATAAATTTAGAACTTTACAGGGATTAATAAAAAGTCTGAAAAAGCAGTAATATATGATGATGGTCTTAACACGATAAACTTTATAAACTCAGTAAATGTTTTTCATATCAAGTGGGTCAAAAATGTATTTTCAGATGATAACTTTTGGTTATTTACAAATAAACTGATTCATTTTAATTTTTAATTTAAATTAATTTGGGGGGGTTCTTAAATGTTAGTATAATTTTAAAAAGCTAAATTGCACAAAGACGTATGAAAGACAGTTAAACTTGCCAAAAAGTTTTCGATAATAAGAATTATTTTCATTTTTATTCAGAAGGTTTGGGGAAACCCATTCTGTGGGGGTGCCCATAGTTGGCATCAAGTTCTGTTAATAATGAAGTTTAGAATGAGAATCTCCCCCATACATAAAATATCAGGACATTGACCTCCAGTCTCATTTCTGGGTGCCCTCATACCGTTCAGCCACTGCAGAGACGTCATGTTGAGGACATATCGGGTGAACTCCTTGTCTCTCCTGGTCAGATCATCCAGCACCGTGTAGGAGTAGTGCGGGTCGAAGGCGTTGACGTACTGGTCCAGAGCCGCTTGGGGATCTTGCGGCAGGGGGACGGCGCCGGTGGGATGGTGGAGGGTCCAGAGACTCCAGAGTACCGACTGCAGCAGCAGAACCCAAGTCCGGTACATGTCGAAGCGTTACGGTGCCCCGAAAATGGCCGGATTACACAAGTCCGCTTTAATCACAGTGTAGTCCTTTAGGTTTCTCAAACAAAATCGGGCTTTGTTTCATTTCAGTCGGATGCTGTTTTACTAGGCTACGTCTCATCAAAATTACGGCGCGCGTCTGGACTACGGTGGATTTATGTACGCGGACAGGGAACGGTTGTGCAATTTAAATTTGTTTGCTTTTTTGATATGTTCAAAAGCCCCGGGAAACTCCAGGGGAACTCGGGGACTCCCCTCTTCGCGCGTTTAGCGACACCTATATTTACAGGGACCACCCCCTCGGTTGCTTGTTTGGGTGGACGGGAATAACCGTGAGCGAGTTTAAAAACAAAAGTAAAAACCACACGCAGTATCTTAACTCCACACAGCTGTCACCACGAGTGCCAATTCCTGTGATCAGATGTTCCTTTTATTCCTTACAACCAAAGAATGCCGAAAGACCTGACTGACTCGCTGTATAAGCTCATCAAAACAATCGCAACAGACACTCCTGAACGACCTCAAATGTACACAAGTTGCAACACTTGCGAGTTTTTTTCTTTACAGCAACCCAGCAATATGCACGTGCCTGCCCAGCAATATGGAATGTCACAAGAAAATCGTCAAATTCAGAAACGAAAAGTCAGGCCTTACGTGTCATTATTAAAACCGCCAATATTGCTCTTAACATCTACTCTACTGTAACTGTACTTTTAAGCAGTGTTGGAGTAGTGAACTACATGTAATTAAACTAGTATTTAACTACATTTTGCAGTATCTTGCTGGTAGTTCAACTACATTCATATTTGCATAGTGATTCAAGTAGTTAAATTACTTTTTTGACATTTTTTGTGTAGTTAACTACTGAAACTACAACTTGCAATTTTGTCCTTGTGAAAAGGCCAGATTAAATTGTTTTGTTTAGGACAGGTTTAGGTCTCAGGTGTATTCCAGGAAGCTGGATTGTCAGCTCACCTGTGAAAAATATTTGGCTATAGTTTTTAATGTTTTGAATCTGAATTTGTTAAACTAAACTAGAATATATTAGGTGTCAATTAGTCATTGATTATTGCTATTCATTACCAAATATTCAGAGAAGTTGTTGCATGCTATTTTAGAAGTTACCTGCCTGAGTAATCCTGCTTGGTGCAATACCACCATCTAGACTCTAGTTTTTGAAAGGCAGGTATCTGACTGATGGACATTGTATACAAAACCAAAGCTGACATTCCTTGCACTTTTCCATGAATACTGGGGTATTTAATTTTTTTGGTTTATGTATGATATTTTGTTATAATTTCATAATGTACATTGTCAATTTGACGCTTCCCCAACACTGCTTTTAAGCACTTTAAATTAAGTGTGACCGGCTTTTTTGTTTTGGCATGCCATCTTATGAATATAATAGAAAGAAAAGACATGCTCTACTCACCTAAGACTTATAATTAAGTTTACGGGTGCTGTCGCCCAGGTAAACCTGCAGACACTGTGGCCCTCCAGAACTGGAGTTAAACCTGCAGACACTGTGGCCCTCCAGGACTGGAGTTAAACCTGCAGACACTGTGGCCCTCCAGAACTGGAGTTAAACCTGCAGACACTGTGGCCCTCCAGGACTGGAGTTAAACCTGCAGACACTGTGGCCCTCCAGGACTGGAGTTAAACCTGCAGACACTGTGGCCCTCCAGGACTGGAGTTAAACCTGCAGACACTGTGGCCCTCCAGGACTGGAGTTAAACCTGCACACACTGTGGCCCTCCAGGACTGGAGTTAAACCTGCACACACTGTGGCCCTCCAGGACTGGAGTTAAACCTGCAGACACTGCGGCCCTCCAGGACTGGTGTTAAACCTGCAGACACTGTGGCCCTCCAGGACTGGAGTTAAACCTGCAGACACTGTGGCCCTCCAGGACTGGAGTTAAACCTGCAGACACAGCGCCCCCTCCAGGACTGAATCGGATCTCCTTGGTATAGGTTCTGCAAGTGATGATGGAGGCCATCTTATCCCATGTAGGAAGGGGCTGATTTCATAAATGTTTAAATCATCCAGATGTAGCTTACAGGTCTAAGGCGTCAGTGTGTAGTATAATGGTTAAGGAACTGGACTTGTAATCCAAAGCTTGCAGGTTCAATTCCCAGGTAGGACACTGCCGTCGTACCCTTGAGCAAGGCACTTCAGTATATATCCAGCTGTATAAATGGATAAATGTAAAAAAAAAAAAGTAATGTAATGTCTACCTGTGCACAGCTCTCACCTGTACACAGTTTTTCCAGCTGACTACTTTTGCTTAAAAAGTTGGACACAATGTGAACTGAAATTAAAAATGATGCAGAAATGACATTACAAAGCTTCTGAATTTGTATTTTCTTTATTGGATCCAGATTACACGGCTGAAATCAAACAACGAAACCAAAAGGAAGAAGAAAAGAAATCTCTCAGCATCATTATATATTTCTACAGTAACACAGATTGTAAAATTATAAAATAGGCCCAAAACTATATGCAGGAGAAGAGCCACGATGAGGCTAATAAAACTCTACTTTTGAGTTGAATCAGCTCTCTGTGGTGCAAAGAGAACAGAACAAGCTAAGCACTGATCAACATAAATAAATCTGCTTTTAAATCATTTTATTATCAAACAGAAACAAGCAGGAACAATTAAAGTGTAATCACTGAAAAACCTCAACAGACTGATATGACCCGTACTGAGAGGCGAGGAGTGGAGCTATGCCAGATGCATCGGTCCAGTGGGTACTACATTACCCACACTGCATTGCTTCATAACCAAATAGAAAGTGTGTGAACTGTGACCCACACACCAGGGACTGAAGACAGTCATTTGCTCTGAAACGCTCAACCTTTCCCCACCCAACTTACACCACAGCCACATAAATGCATACTGCTGTAATGTGGGTTTAAGTGCAGGCAGTGTTCGCAGTGGGCAGTGTGTGGGTTTAATTTACTCTTTGTCTCTACTTTTACTCTCTCACTCTATATTGCTCACTCAGTTCTCACAATGCTCTCAGTGAATGGCCCCAGTTTGGCTGGAGGAGGGTAGGAGGACTCAGGAGACCTCACCCCATGGCCCCTCCCACCAATGGAGGCCCCTCCCCTGAGAGTAGCTGATCCACACAGCCCACATCCTCACAAGTGCCAAAAAACAGCCCTGCTAAAAAGCTTGTCCTAGCCAGCCAGGCTATTGCACATGCTCGATATTACCTAGCCAGCCAGTCTAGTGCGTAAGCCCCGCTAATGCCTAGCCAACCAGGCTAGCTAGTGCGCAA
Source organism: Ilyophis sp. 1 JC-2022 (assembly GCA_022702515.1). Lineage (NCBI taxonomy): Eukaryota > Metazoa > Chordata > Actinopteri > Anguilliformes > Synaphobranchidae > Ilyophis > Ilyophis sp. 1 JC-2022. The sequence continues at coordinate 3,745,483 of CM040405.1, forward strand.
GCCCACTAATACCTGGCTAGCCAGGCTAGTGTGCAAACCCCGCTAACGCCTAGCCTGACTGGCTAGTGCGCAAACCCCGCTAACGCCTAGCCTGACTGGCTAGTGCGCAAGCCCCGCTAACGCCTAGCCAGCCGGGTGTGAAATAGTGGCTGCCCTGATATTGAACAGTCCCAGCTGCGCTGGCTAGCACAGCGAGTGCCTCTTCAGGGAGGAAACTCTCCTCTTCCTGGTCGCCAGCATCTCGTAGAAAGGGTCCCTGCTGATGGCTGCCCTGTGCGGGGGAGGGGGAGGGGGAGGGGGGGGGGGTGGATCAGCTCAAAATCCCATCTTACCCTCAGAGTACCTGGTGCAGCCTGTATATCATACGTCAAAGCCAAATATCCTTTTCATCTTAGAAAAACAAGGTTAGCCGCCGCGGTGCTGGTACAACGGTAAGAGCGCTGACTTTCAGTCAGTGCAGTTGTACTCCGAGGACCGGGGTTCGTGCCCCGGTCCTGCCAGATCCGAGCATGGCCGGTGCCCTGTGGGAGCAGCAATTGGCAGCTGCTTCCGGGTGGGGGAGGGGCTCGAAGAGAATCGCTGCGCACAAAAAAAGACCCTGGGCGACTTGGAATCACGGTCAGGAGCTCGAGGAGTCGCGCCCTGTAGAGGACGTGGCGCCCTCTTTCCTACTACCGGCTGACAGGGTTGTATAGCGGTGGTTCTCTAGCGGTTGCTACATGGGGGAAATTGAATTAGAATAGGGGTTCAATTGGCTACTAAATTGGGAGAAAAATGGGGAAAAATCTGAAACAAAAATTAAATAAAAAAAGAAAGAAAAACAAGGTTAAAGGGGGCTGATTTTATAGAGGGTTTAAAATGAAAGGCCCACTCGCATCAGGGATTCTCTTTGCTCTCCTCATTGTGTATTCTTATGTTCTTATGTTGTAGATGGGCTGAGTGGTCGGTTCTCCTCATTGTGTATACAGACTGACAGAGGGACAGACAGACGGGGGCAGGGATGGACAGACGGACAGACTCACTTGATTCCGTTGATCCACTCATCCTTCTCCTCGGCGGTGGGGGCAGAGATGCGGTAGAAGGTGTGGTTCCCCTCCACCACCCGCCCATCCCCCTCCGTCTTACACGCCTTTATCACTTGATCTTTACTGTCAGAAATAAAGAGCTCAAAGCAGTTCTACAAAGAGAGAGAGAGAGAGGAGAGGGGGAAAAGGAGAGAGAGAGGAGAGAGAGAGAGGGGAGAGGGGGAAAGGGAGAGAGAGAGAGAGAGAGAGAGGAGAAAAAAGAGAATGTGAAGGGGATGGGGGGGGGGGGTGAAAGTCAGACAGAAGGACAGTTTAATTTCAAATACAGAAGTGTCCAATAGAAACTGAGCATTGGGAGGGGTGTCCAATAGGAACTGAGCATTGGGAGGGGTGTCCAATAGGAACCGAGCATTGGGAGGGGTGTCCAATAGGAACTGAGCATTGGGAGGGGTGTCCAATAGAAACTGAGCATTGGGAGGGGTGTCCAATAGAAACTGAGCATTAGGAGGGGTGTCCAATAGGAACCGAGCATTGGGAAGGTTGTCCAATAGGAACCGAGCATTGGGAGGGGTGTCCAATAGAAACTGAGCATTGGGAGGGGTGTCCAATAGAAACTGAGCATTGGGAGGGGTGTCCAATAGGAACTGAGCATTGGGAAGGGTGTCCAATAGAAACTGAGCATTGGGAGGGGTGATCAGGAAAGAGGAACTGCAGGATTACAGTGGCGGGGGGGGTCTTACTGGCTTCTTGGAGTCCTCTACCTCCCGTATCCTCAGGTTCTCCAGTGGAATAATCCCCCTGGGCTCTTTGTCCTAAAACAGAGGGAGAAATACTCAGTGTTTCTGTAGACAGCTGTTCACACATGAACCTGTTGTGTAGTATTGTGAGTGAGTGAGTATGTGAGTGTGTGAGTGAGTGTGTGAGTGTGTGAGTGTGTGAGTGAGTGAGTGAGTGTGTACCCAGTGGCAGGTAGTTGGTTTAAAACCCCTTGATAAAGAGCTCTGTGATGACCAGCGGGAGCCATGCTGCCCATTCGTCTCGCTAATTTAACTATTGCTTTTGTTAATAAATTCTAAATATCTGTCTTTTGTTCTTTATGTTGCGACTTGCCAAGAGCTGGCCGTAACAGTGTTTGTGTGTGCGTGTGTGCACAGGCTCTGTACTGCTGAACCGCCCACACTGACAGCATGGAGACTGTACTGTTGTGTGCTCGGTATGCCAGAGTGGACTGGCCAGGTGCATTGTGGGATGTGTAGTCATCACTCACAGTGGTGTACTCAAAGTAGTACAGGCAGTTATCTGTGAGGATGAACCACCGCCTTTTCCAGGTCTTCACTCGTCCCCCTGGGGGAGCAGACAGGGTAGTGCTGTTAATGTCAGCCAATCAGAGCAGCAGAGTGGAATGAGGGCGGGGCCAGAAAAAGATGGACAGCCAATGCCAGCAAATGAGAGGTGCTCCAGTAGCCTCCAGTCTCAAGTCCAGGCTTAGATTTGACCATTACTTAGCCTGAGAGCTGTTTCACAATGCTCATATAAATGCACACACTAATACACTGTCCTACACACAAATAAACGACACATCAACTACGCACAAATACTCAACGCACAACCCACACACAAATACACTACTCATCACCTATGACTACAAAAAGATACACTACTCATCACAACCACACAGAAATACACGATACATCACTACACATGACTGCACGTATCACCTATACCTATAGACCAGTGGTACCCAACCCTGTTCCTGGAGATCTACCATCCTGTAGGTTTTCACTCCAACCCAATGAGCACACAGGACATCTCTACAGAGACAGAGAGGGGTGGGTGGGGTTAAAAAAAAACTACCTTTTAAAACCTCTAACATGTGTTCTTTCCCGTTTTATAGCCACAAAAACTCCCCCCAAAGCTTTCACTTCCTGCTAAGACCCCCTGACCTTTCACCCCACGCCACAAGGCTTCCCATTGGTCAGAATCACAGCTGCACAGCCACACTCACCCCAAGGCTGAAGAACAGCTGGTCTGAAACTAACTTTCCGTTGAACCGCCGACTTTCTCTGGTGGATGAAAAAATTTCCCAGACACTATTTATTTTTCACACAATATGAAAATGAAAATCGCAGAACTGCACGACCATGCTTTGAAAAACATTGTTTAAAATCTTTATTTTAAGACAAAATAATTTCACAATGCAATTAAATTAACAAACAATAGTAATTACAATATTTCGTCTTTTTTCTTTAACGAAGGAAGGGCTACCAAAGTTATAGCATCTGTACATCTCAGGAGTGCTGTTTTTTCTCCATTGATATTCGTAACACTTGCTGTTATCATCAAGATTCCACTTTTCATTAAAACACCATTTCTTTTTTTAACCTCACTTTTTTCTTCTTCGACATTATCACGTCTTCCTCTTTTCGGCAGTCTCGCCACATCTTTTTCAACATTTTTAACCTTAGATAATTGGCTAACGTTAAGTTGCCGCTCAATACCGCAGGTGTTACGACTGGAGACGAAAGCAGACCACAGACACGTCCAATCAGAGTAGCCTAACGAATGCAAGGCTTTGTGGGAGTTGAAGTCTCGTATTCTGTGCCTGCTGTAAGCGCGCAAACTTCCATGCAAGTTTCTGGGATTTTTTCAGCAGCTTGATTTCTACACGACAATGCGTCTGGTAAATATGTCCCATTTACCCGTCACTAAAGTAATCTACTCGCATTTAGCGGGAGGTCGGGTGCTAGTTCCAGATCTACTCGCATTTAGCGGGAGGCCAGGTGCTAGTTCCAGATCTACTCGCATTTAGCACCTCGTAAATAAATTTGCAAATGAGAGCAAACAGCGACAGAGGTGAACGACTCTCCACCGGTCACAACCGACACTGCGAGCAGTCCGGCCACGCAGAAAAAGCCCCGTAAACGCCAAACCAGAGCAGAAAAAGCCCCGTAAACACCAAACCAGAGCAGAAAAAGCCCCGTAAACGACAAACCAGGGCAGAAAAAGCCCCGTAAACGCCAAACCAGGGCAGAAAAAGCCCCGTAAACGCCAAATCAGGGCAGAAAAAAGCACATGGACAAGCCGCCAACAAGTAAAGCCAAACGTGAAAAACACTACCAACAACAGCTATGCCCTTTAAAATAAAACTACAGTTAAAAAACAACATCAAAAAAGAAAAAAGGTCAAAGGTTAAAAAAGGACAGCACGTCAGAGCACCAATGAAGCAGCTGAGGGGGCGGAGCTATGGAAGAGTGCGGGTACCTACCTCCTGAAGAAACAACCGCCCAAATCACAGAAACACACACAAAAGAGAAAAGAAAAAAAAAATTATAAATTAATTAAATCATAACACACAAACACGTTGTTTATAGGACCAGCTGGGACTGTGCAATCTTTTAAAAAAATAAAAAATAAAATACCTTTTTCAGGGGACAAACTGAAATACCAAAAACTAAATAGGACATTTTTAAAACTGGCCACTAGAGGGAGTGCTACACCAGAGAGATGGCATGCTAGGGCTCTATGTGGCACTGCTCTGGATCAGTCGTACTCAGTCTGTATTGAAAGTAAAAAATACAGTCTGTATTGAAAAGCAGAGTGGAAAAACACAGGGTGCCACTACACTGTGTTCCCTGTAGCCATCTGTAAGTATGAGCATGTGAATGTGTGTGTGTGTGTGTGTGTGTGTGTGTGTGTGTGTGTGTGTGTGTGTGTCATTGCACATGCATGTGTGCTGCTTGTATGTGATCTGAGGGGGTCTCACCCAGCTTAAGCAGCCAGCCTTCACGGTCCGGATTGAAGAAGGTGTGTGTGAGATCATTACCGTCGTCCTCCGGGATCTTGAAGGGCTCATTCTTTATGCTCTCGTACAAATTCTACAGGGAGGAGAGATCAGCTCAGAGAGAGATCTACAGAAATCAGCTCAGAGAGAGATCTACAGAGATCAGCTCAGAGAGAGATCTACAGAGATCAGCTCAGAGAGAGATCTACAGAGATCAGCTCAGAGAGATCTAACAGAGATCAGCTCAGAGAGATCTAACAGAGATCAGCTCAGAGAGATCTAACAGAGATCAGCTCAGAGGGATCTAACAGAGATCAGCTCAGAGAGATCTAACAGAGATCAGCTCAGAGGGATCTAACAGAGATCAGCTCAGAGGGATCTAACAGAGATCAGCTCAGAGAGATCTAACAGAGATCAGCTCAGAGAGATCTAACAGAGATCAGCTCAGAGGGATCTAACAGAGATCAGCTCAGAGAGATCTAACAGAGATCAGCTCAGAGGGATCTAACAGAGATCAGCTCAGAGAGATCTAACAGAGATCAGCTCAGAGAGATCTAACAGAGATCAGCTCAGAGAGATCTAACAGAGATCAGCTCAGAGAGATCTAACAGAGATCAGCTCAGAGGGATCTAACAGAGATCAGCTCAGAGAGATCTAACAGAGATCAGCTCAGAGGGATCTAACAGAGATCAGCTCAGAGGGATCTAACAGAGATCAGCTCAGAGAGATCTAACAGAGATCAGCTCAGAGGGATCTAACAGAGATCAGCTCAGAGGGATCTAACAGAGATCAGCTCAGAGGGATCTAACAGAGATCAGCTCAGAGAGATCTAACAGAGATCAGCTCAGAGGGATCTAACAGAGATCAGCTCAGAGGGATCTAACAGAGATCAGCTCAGAGGGATCTAACAGAGATCAGCTCAGAGAGATCTAACAGAGATCAGCTCAGAGGGATCTAACAGAGATCAGCTCAGAGGGATCTAACAGAGATCAGCTCAGAGAGATCTAACAGAGATCAGCTCAGAGGGATCTAACAGAGATCAGCTCAGAGAGATCTAACAGAGATCAGCTCAGAGGGATCTAACAGAGATCAGCTCAGAGAGATCTAACAGAGATCAGCTCAGAGGGATCTAACAGAGATCAGCTCAGAGGGATCTAACAGAGATCAGCTCAGAGGGATCTAACAGAGATCAGCTCAGAGGGATCTAACAGAGATCAGCTCAGAGAGATCTAACAGAGATCAGCTCAGAGGGATCTAACAGAGATCAGCTCAGAGAGATCTAACAGAGATCAGCTCAGAGGGATCTAACAGAGATCAGCTCAGAGGGATCTAACAGAGATCAGCTCAGAGAGATCTAACAGAGATCAGCTCAGAGGGATCTAACAGAGATCAGCTCAGAGAGATCTAACAGAGATCAGCTCAGAGGGATCTAACAGAGATCAGCTCAGAGGGATCTAACAGAGATCAGCTCAGAGGGATCTAACAGAGATCAGCTCAGAGGGGTCTAACAGAGATCAGCTCAGAGGGATCTAACAGAGATCAGCTCAGAGAGATCTAACAGAGATCAGCTCAGAGGGATCTAACAGAGATCAGCTCAGAGGGATCTAACAGAGATCAGCTCAGAGAGATCTAACAGAGATCAGCTCAGAGGGATCTAACAGAGATCAGCTCAGAGGGATCTAACAGAGATCAGCTCAGAGGGATCTAACAGAGATCAGCTCAGAGAGATCTAACAGAGATCAGCTCAGAGGGATCTAACAGAGATCAGCTCAGAGGGATCTAACAGAGATCAGCTCAGAGGGGTCTAACAGAGATCAGCTCAGAGGGATCTAACAGAGATCAGCTCAGAGGGATCTAACAGAGATCAGAGACACTGACCCTCAGTAGATCCTCTGGCAGGTCCCCTCCGTCGTTGATGCCGCGGTTCATGGCGATAAATCGCTCCACAGATGGCTTGTCCTTCACGTTGGGGTTGTGTAGGCTGGTATTCAGCATGATGACAGCAAATGACAAAACATAGCAGGTATCTGTAATCAGGAAGACCAGTCAAACCCCGATCAGGAACACCAGTCAAACACAGATCAGGGACACCAGTCAAACACAGATCAGGGACACCAGTCAAACACAGATCAGGAACACCAGTCAAACACAGATCAAGAAACACCAGTCAAACACAGATCAAGAACACCAGTCAAACACAGATCAGAAACCCCAGTCAAACACAGATCAGGAACACCAGTCAAACACAGATCAGAAACACCAGTCAAACACAGATCAGAAACACCAGTCAAACACAGATCAGAAACCCCAGTCAAACACAGATCAGGAACACCAGTCAAACACAGATCAGAAACACCAGTCAAACACAGATCAGAAACACCAGTCAAACACAGATCAGAAACCCCAGTCAAACACAGATCAGGAACACCAGTCAAACACAGATCAGAAACACCAGTCAAACACAGATCAGAAACACCAGTCAAACACAGATCAGAAACATCAGTCAAACACAGATCAGAAACACCAGTCAAACACAGATCAGAAACACCAGTCAAACACAGACCAGGAACACCAGTCAAACCCAGATCAAGAACACCAGTACACAGGTACACACACGCAGGTACACAGGTAAACCCACAGGTACACACACGCAGGTACACAGGTAAACCCACAGGTACACACACGCAGGTACACAGGTAAACCCACAGGTGCACACACACACACCTGTACACTGGAAGACACCAGGATTGCACTGGCAGTATCTCTGGGCAAACGCTTCCATCATGCGGTCGATCTTCTGCGCCTCGCCCGGCAACCGGAAACTCCACAGGAACTGCCTGCAGAAACCAGCCAATCAGCAGCAACAATCTCAGCGCTGACAATGTCATGAGTTTTGCATCAGTACGCAGTGCTGCACAGAGATGCTTCACGTCCACAATCAGGGACATGATTTTATCCCCTCTGACTAATCAGGAAACACTGATTTTATCCCCTCTGACTAATCAGGAAACACTGATTTTATCCCCTCTGACTAATCAGGAAACACTGATTTTAATCAGACCCTAAATCTCTCTGGGGAGATACTAGTATGTCGCTGTTTTGCTGTATATTATCTCCTGCGGTTAGACTGCAGAAGCTCTAGGCATGCGTGTGTGTGTGTGTGTGTGTGTGTGTGTGCACGTGTGTGTGTGTGTGTGTGTGTGTGTGTGTGTGTGTGAGTGTGCGTGCATATGCGGTGTGTGTGTGTATGTGTGCCTCACCTGAGAGCCTGAACCAGGTTCAGATCTGTAAACTCATGGAGATCCACAAATGCGTGCAGCACCTGGATGTTAAAGTCATCTCTGAAACACAGTTAGCATTTAGAGCCATTACACCACACTGAAACATAGTTAGCATTTAGCCCCATTACACCACACTGAAACATAGTTAGCATTTAGCCCCATTACACCACACTGAAACATAGTTAGCATTTAGCCCCATTACACCATTGAAACATAGTTAACATATAGCCTCATTACACCACAGTCATCTGGGTAGCTCAATTACAGGAACACATGCACTTACCCTGTGCGCACACACTCACAAAAACACAGACACGCACATGATAGAGGGGTGGGGCGGCAAGCTCCGTAGGCGGGGGCGGGGCGGGGCGGGTCACCCCCCACCCCCCTCCCTGTTGAATGGGAGGGGAAACGCTGGGTACACTAGCACACAGGTGGGCAGACAGGTAAGACAGGAGGAAGCTCTCACCTGTCCCCCATGTAATCTCCAATAGCAGTCTTGTTAAGCCCCTCCCCTTTGCAGAGGAACTGGGCGATGTCCTCACAGGTGTTCTTCAGCAGGTCGTTCTCAATCAGGAACTGGATCCCCTGACCAATCAGCACACAGAACGCAGTCAGAGACCAATCAGCACAGAGTAACACGGTCAGTCAGAGACCAATCAGCACAGAGTAACACAGTCAGAGACCAATCAGCACAGAGTAGGGCAAACCTTTTTAGGGTCCATGTTGAATTTCTTGCGGCCTATGGCCACTTGTTTATTCCTTTGCATGTTTTTCCTGCAAAACAAAGACATTCAGTGATGTACATAATCAATTATGGATAAAATCATGCAAGTCTTTATTACTTAGATGGCCATAAAGTATGAAGTATGAAGACTCCTTCAGATTCCTGAGAATACTCAACAAACACACTCACACACTCATAAAACACACACAAACACCCCTGTCAGTCTCACTTTCACTCTCAAACACTCACAAACACCACACACACACACTCACACACCCGTCAGTCTCATTGTCACTCACACACACACCCTGTCTCTCCCTCTCTCACACACACACACCCTGTCTCTCTCTCTCTCACACACTCACCCTGTCTCTCCCTCTCACACACTCACCCTGTCTCTCCCTCTCTCACACACACACCCTGTCTCTCCCTCTCTCACACACACACAGTGCAGCGTACCTCTCTTCTGTGGAGCCCAGGGTCTTGATCTCATTGGTCACTTCTGCTATCTCATCCTTTAGCCGCTGGGGGGCAGGGGGGGTGTTAAAATGAGCAGGTAGGTTTGAAACAGTACCACATTTGCGTATATGGGTGGCAGTGTAGTGTAATGGTTAAGGAACTGGCCTTGTAACTGAAAGGTTGCAGGTTCGATTCCCAGGTAGGACACTGCCGTTGTACCCTTGAGCAAGGTACTTAACCTGAATCGCTTCAGTATATATCCAGCTGTATAAATGGATGATATGTAAACAATGCTAAAAAAAAGTTGTGTAAGTCGCTCTGGATAAGAGTGTCTGCTAAATGCCTGTAATGTAATAATATTTCACCAGGCTACTGTAATACAGGTGCAAATAATACCCCCCACCACTAGGGGTGCTGGAGTGCACAGTGTATCTGAGCTCATGCATTTAGAGGCAGAGTGGTTAGAATGAATGTGAGGGAGGAAGAGAAACGATGTCCAGTTTTTTCTCCTCAAACTTCACTTGGGGGAATCCCTTTTGAGACCAGGATGTACCCTCAGCCTCCATTTTAAGTGTCCAATCCGTTATAAAGCCAAGTGAAGTTTGTGACATAGCCCCTCCACCCTCAACTTTCCTCAAGGGAACGAGTCTGCAAAAGAGCAGACTCGGCAAGCTCATATTACCCACAATTCACATCGAACTTCCTGTTCAGTCATAATCACGTTAATGTTTATCGCGGTATTAAAAATTAAAAGCACATACAGAATGGAAAAGACGGTGTATAGGCTAATAAATACAGGTTACTCCAGTAGTAGTTTACTATTTTGTATCATAGTTTAGCTAATTTCTTTATGCAGCAGCATAGTAGTGTAGCCTACAGTGGGATGTACCAGGTTCTCATCTTGCTTTGAAACGGATAGCTTCCGTTATTCTTCTGTATCTAATTTTCCAGATAGCCTAACAATCAAACAATCGCTTATCTCAATAATCAAGACGAATAGGTAAATAAACTTGCGCAGCATTTCCTACATCCACATTAAGTACTGACGCAAAATGTGTTAATATTGTGGCGGCCTGGAGATTACCAACTGGCCAGCTAGGGCCGGGTAGTGAGCCGCTGCCCGGTCGATGTGTACATAAATGTAAATAGCGTTGTGTCGTTAGTTTGTTAGCCGCGTCTTGTGTCAACTGTTTTGTTTTAAACGTAACTGTCATTTGTAACTGTCTTATGTGTAGCTGTGATTGGCTAGGAATCTGTAAGTGTGTGCGCCAATCACAGCCGACTAGTTCCTTTATAAAGCAGTATCTGAAGCGATTCGGGGTTAGTGAAAGAGTGTTTTAGAGCTGAGAACATTGTTGTGCATGAATTCAAACGGCTCTTTGCAGAGCTGGTAAGGTAGCGCTATTAATACGAAACTCAGCTTGAGCGATTCGGAACTGCAAGCCGCTGTCTCTCTCCCTCATTCTCCCCGCTCGCAGTATGTCATGCGAAGATTCTGCAGTTTAGCCAAGTGATCAATGAGCACATATTAGATTTTTCTTGCTTGAATGTGTTACCATGTTTGTCAACGCTGGTTCCAGCCATTTAAGAGGTTTTCCTCTTTAAATATATGCTTTCTAATGTTTAAATCGTTTTGACTAAATCGAGTGCCGTCTTAAATTAATTAGGCTACATTCTTTAACGTGATGAGGAGAAAACGCAAAGCTAACGTGGTGCAACTCAGAGAAAACGTTGGGATTTTTTGCCAGTTAATTATTCAGAATTATTGCCACCCTTATTAAACAATCTCACGTTGGTTATCTCTGTCATTTATTAATCATTATATGCTACATAATTGTTGATTATTCAGGGAATTAATTGTTTGATTGACATAAGCAAGCAAAATAAAGGGAAACAGGTTGAGAATGTTTGGTTTAAATGCTTTATACTCTTTTTCCAGAGAGCGCACAGGCTGTCCTACATATTTAAATGCTACACAATTTCATGACACACAAATAAATATGATAGCCCACAACTTGCCGTATTTATTGATATTTGTTATTCAGTAAATCAATTGCTTGACTGATAATCAATGGAAACAGGTTGAGAGTTTAAAGGCAGGCTACGGTGACAGACGTTTGCAGGAAGTCAGCAGTCGAAACTGTCAGGTATAACAAAAAATAAATGCGTCTTTTTATATGAACAATAAATTAAATAGTTCTAGTTAGACGAAATGAACTTATTTGGATTATGATTAGAGATCCCAGGATACACCACTGTGCAGCAGCATGGTTAACGTCCGAGTATAGATGCGGTGAAGTGCGTCTCAATTCAAATAATCCGCTCCGCCCTCGCTCCCTCCCACTCGCTAAACACAAGTGTATACTCCTGTTTTATTGGTATGTGCGTCACATCCTTCCAAGTTAAGTTTGCAAGTGAAGTTTACGAAAGTGGAGCAAAAACTGGATTGGGATGCAGCCAATGAGAGCAGGGGAAGGGCACAGGGTGTGTGCTGTATGCAGACGGATAGACGGACGGACAGGCGGACATAGGGTACCTGCATGTCTTGCAGCAGCTCTTGTTTGCGGCTCCTGATATTCTCCAGGTCCTGCTGTTTCTCCGGAGTGATGTCATCAGGCACTGGGGGGAGGGGGGGCATGTTGTCAGGGAAACCGCATACACCATCACTACTACACACTCCTCTAACCCCACTAGTACTCTACAGAAAATATGCCTGCTTGCCTTTTCCACCCCAACACCACACTGCACCTTCTCCACCCAAACACCACACTGCACCTTCTCCACCCAAACACCACACTGCACCCAAACACCACACTGCACCTTCTGCACCCAAAAACCACACTGCACCTTCTCCACCCAAACTCCACACTGCACCTTCTCCACCCAAACACCACACTGCACCTTCTGCACCCAAACACCACACTGCACCTTCTGCACCCAAAAACCACACTGCACCTTCTCCACCCCAACACCACACTGCACCTTCTCCACCCAAACACCACACTGCACCTTCTCCACCCAAACACCACACTGCACCTTCTCCACCCAGACACCACACTGCACCTTCTCCACCCAAACACCACACTGCACCTTCTCCACCCAAACACCACACTGCACCTTCTCCACCCAAACACCACACCCCTCTAATCTAACCTGGGTAGGGATGCAAATTTTAAGGAATTTCCTTAATCGATAGTTGTTAACCTTAACAAACAATAGTCGATTAATTGATAACATAAAAGCTAAATATAGCTTATGATAGACAGAATACAAAATGCATGTTATATTCCTCAATCAAAGATTTATTGTAACATTTGAGAAACAGGCATTATTATAGCATAACAAAAATAGAATATGAAGGCGTGTATAGGCTACTTTAACAGAAAAGAAATTGCGCTCCGTCTCATCTGTTGCAAGCGAAACCGTTGCTCCGCTAGGCACTTGCAGCATTAACATAATCGCTCTTGAAATTGAAAGGCGACAGTTAAACTAGTAGACCTAGCCTAGAACAGTCAACTTAAAACATAGGCTATTATGTTTTGAATAGGCTCCTCATATGCATACTAGATAGACCTACGTATTTTTATTCAAGAACATTTAAGCATATCTATGTGGTCGGGAGTGAGTCGTGTGCGCAGCCTGTTTATTAGCTCTCTAAATCCCTCACCGTCAACGGTGCTTATTGCCATCATGTCCTTTTCAACCATGTTGCATACCCTCTGAGTAATAGCCTACTCTCCGCTCGTCTATCGTCACACACCCTCTTTGGCAACACTGAGGTGATGGTAGGTCGCGATCCACTTTGCCCTGGCAGCACGGTTGGATGTACGCTTTTCAGGTGGTAGGCTACATTAACGAAGTAGTTATACTTCAAAACAGCACCACAGGTATTGCAATGTATTGCAAACCACAGGCGCTCTCGCGTGGAGACCTTAAATCACAATTACATTTCACACAAAAACTCCCGTTGAAACAAGACCGCAGATTGTTCAGTTAATCGTTTAATTTGAAATCTTATCAATTAAATTCTTATTAGCAATTAATTGATAGTCGATTAACTGTTAACATCCCTAAACCTGGGGAGTGCTGTCCAGCAGGGCAATGATCCAAAGCATACTTCAGAATCTACACAGAAATGCTTCACTGACCACAGAATCAAGGCCATCCCAGTGACCTGAATCCCATTAAAAACCTGTGGGCTGAGCTGAAGAGGAGAGTCCCCAAGCGAGGACTCAAGACTCTGAAGGATCTGGAGAGATTCTGTTTGGAGGAATGGTCTCTAATCCCTTGCCATGTGTTCTCCAAACTCAGGATTTTCCCCTCTGGTTAATGGTATCACAGTAAGACTATATACTTCTCTAGTTTTTCTGAGCATAGACGACATTTGATAAACAATAAAGTACATTTTATCCATCATTTTACACAGACACACACACTAGGGTTGCAAAGGGAGGGAATTTTCCAGGTAGCTTTGTCATTTTTGGCAATTTTCCAGGGAAAACCACCACTCACAGTAACAATCTCATACTTAAACAAAGCTAATAAAACACAAACTATTTCACAAAGCACAGAGCTATGGGCTATTTCACAAAGCACAGAGCTATGGGCTATTTCACAAAGCACAGAGCTATGGGGTATTTCACAAAGGACAGAGCTATGGGCTATTTCACAAAGCACAGAGCTATGGGGTATTTCACAAAGGACAGAGCTATGGGCTATTTCACAAAGCACAGAGCTATGGGCTATTTCACAAAGCACAGAGCTATGGGCTATTTCACAAAGCACAGAGCTATGGGGTATTTCACAAAGGACAGAGCTATGGGCTATTTCACAAAGCACAGAGCTATGGGGTATTTCACAAAGGACAGAGCTATGGGCTATTTCACAAAGCACAGAGCTATGGGGTATTTCACAAAGGACAGAGCTATGGGGTATTTCACAAAGCACAGAGCTATGGGGTATTTCACAAAGCACAGAGCTATGGGCTATTTCACAAAGCGCAGAGCTATGGGCTATTTCACAAAGCGCAGAGCTATGGGGTATTTCACAAAGCACAGAGCTATGGGCTATTTCACAAAGCGCAGAGCTATGGGCTATTTCACAAAGCGCAGAGCTATGGGCTATTTCACAAAGCACAGAGCTATGGGCTATTTCACAAAGCACAGAGCTATGGGCTATTTCACAAAGCACAGAGCTATGGGGTATTTCACAAAGCACAGAGCTATGGGCTATTTCACAAAGCACAGAGCTATGGGGTATTTCACAAAGGACAGAGCTATGGGCTATTTCACAAAGCACAGAGCTATGGGGTATTTCACAAAGGACAGAGCTATGGGGTATTTCACAAAGCACAGAGCTATGGGGTATTTCACAAAGCACAGAGCTATGGGCTATTTCACAAAGCACATAATTAATATTTAGTCTAGCTCAAGCAAGTCAAGTAAAAGTTTTTGTTCAACCTTACTTTTGTTGATGAAGTTATTCCTAATATATATTATATAGCTTATTAGGAATAACTTAATCCTTTGACTAAAATAAGGTTAAATAACGTCCATCTAATTTTGTGTCTTGGATGCAAGAAAATTACTCAAATATATTTTTGCATTTGTGTTTCCTTATTGAATATGCTTTTTGTTAAACAAACTGCATTTGAAAAAAAACATACAAATAAATGTGTTCTTATTATGCTAAACAAACAACATGTTTGATTGACATTTCTTAAAACCCAGTTTTCTTCCTAACAATGTGTGCAAAGTAGTTGGAGTGATCCCCTCAAATAGGCCCAATACATAAAAAATCAATACTTACGTTTTATGAAAAATATTGTTAACAGTATAAATTCCCAAAAGTACTTCAAAATTTCCTGAATTACCTCAAAATTCCTCAGACACTTCACAACACACACACACACACTTCTGTTCTGTCCCTGGGTTGCTCTTGACAGTTGTGTGGTGTATGTTAACAGCCTGGCTGGCTTATATATCAGTATGTGCAGAGTGCAGATAGCAGAGACCACACTGCTTATCCTGTAGAGAAACATCACTTCTCCTGAACCCATCTTGCTCCAAGTCCCTGGTTTAAATGTGCTGGGGTTGAGCCTAGGCCCTGGTTTAAATGTGCTGGGGTTGAGCCTAGTCCCTGGTTTAAATGTGCTGGGGTTAAGCCTAGTCCCTGGTTTAAATGTGCTGGGGTTGAGCCTATGCCCTGGTTTAAATGTGCTGGGGTTAAGCCTAGTCCCTGGTTTAAATGTGCTGGGGTTGAGCCTATGCCCTGGTTTAAATGTGCTGGGGTTGAGCCTATGCCCTGGTTTAAATGTGCTGGGGTTGAGCCTAGGCCCTGGTTTAAATGTGCTGGTGTTGAGCCTAGGCCCTGGTTTAAATGTGCTGGGGTTGATCCTAGTCTCTGGTTTAAATGTGCTGGTGTTGAGCCTAGGCCCTGGATTAAATGTGCTGGAGTTAAGCCTAGACCCTGGTTTAAATGTGCTGGAGTTGAGCCTAGGCCCTGGTTTAAATGTTCTGGAGTTGAGCCTAGCACCAGGGTGATGTATAGAGCCAAGTGTCCAGGCTTCAGCTCTAACACTGATAAGTGGGTATAATTATAGAGAAAGCCCCACATTAGACCACAGGCCTAATCAGCACAGACACAGAGCACAGCTCAGCCACAAAGCTTTATCAACACTTATCACCCGTTATACTCTGTCACATTTACACACTCATCTGGGAAGTTCAGACACATTAGCCCCCTGTATGCTGGTAACATGCAAACACACACAAATATTCTCAAGTAAAAGACTGGCATAACTGTACATGCCCCAAAAACATCCTGTGATCAGAAGCCAGCTGTCCCAAGGATCACTATGACCACACAGTGCGATCCAAACACCTCCTGCATTCACCACATGCACAAGCTCACCGCTGAGAGCACCTGAAACCAACCGAAAGCCAACCAACAAGTTCCCCTAAGCAGCCCACTAGCTGACACACACATATCCCCTCTGAGCACCAAGTAAACACGACCAAAAACATCTATACCAGAGCCCCTGCCAGAATCTCTTCTGCAGACAGAGTTTGGGCACTTACACCACGTGTGTCTCTCGCTCGATTTCTGACTATCTGTGCACCGTGTCTGTCTGTACAGAGAACAGGAGTGTCAGCTCGCCCAAATGGACGCTGGTAACCCCGGGGACTCCATGAGCAAAATGCAGAACCACTCCGGCAACAGAGCAAGAGAGAGAGAGAGTTTGTGAAGGGTGTTAATTTCACACCGTGGAACTGCAGGTTAAAAATGTGCCCTGCACTTAGCATTGATACAAGCGTCAACAGCTTCAACTATTCAAGCAAGGTATATAAAAACTGACAGCAATAAACACGAGCATTTATCCAGCTGTAGTCTACTTTTTTACATACCAGAGAAACTCGGCAACAATGAACAATGCCAGCTACATTATTTAAGTTAGCTACAGTCAAATGTAAACACACACACACACACACACACACATACACATACACACGAGGATCATTTAGAAACCAGCCGGCCATTCCACCGGTTTATGGTGCGCATTGACAGTGATGTAGCAGGTGGCCATAAAGATCATCAACAAATCTAAACAAATAACAGCAAGTTCCGCTTCCCTTCCCTTCGCACAGGGTAGTTTCCGACACAGCCACTTCCTCCCTTCTCCGCAGGCGATTTCTGCGGGCTCGCTTAGCTCAGCGCAATCGTGCAAATACAAAAGCTCAGACAGACACACAAAATATTTTTGTTCATCTACAGCAGCCGGTTAACTCAATTTGCCTGCAAGCACCGTTAGCTAAGGTTTATAACATTCATGCAAGGATGCACACGTTTCCAAAGCAGATATAGTGTAGCGATTAATGTAAATACACGTTTTTCACGTTTTAACACAAACAGCCCATGAATGTATCATAACACTGTGCATTATTTCCAACACAATCTAGACTTAATTGTTCCCTACACAATACACACTGCGTTCATGTCCTCATTCCTGTGGTCGCCACCGCAAACACAATTTGTGTACCTTACCGTTAGCCAGCGTTGTAACTGGCCGTGTTAACGTGACAGACCTGTTGCAGGGCGCGAACGAGCTAAAGGATCACAGCCATTCCCAGCGTTAGCGAAGATACCCCGTATGCAAAAGGTATGTAAAATCCTATAAAAATCACATATGCCATATACAAACCTTATAAAATAAATATGTGGTAGAGAACTAGCATATACTTTTAATACTAAAATTAAATAGGCTAGTTCCCTAACGAGCATGGTAGTACTTCCTATAAATAAACATGGAAAGATTGTATAAGAATTGAATTGTATACAAATATATAATACTAACCAACATATAGCCTATGTTTTTATTTTTTTATTTACTGTGCAAGTATCTACATGATTTTTACAGATCTTTAGCATATCGGACCACACACAGCGCTAACATTAGCAAGTTAAACATTTAGGCAGAAACTTTAAAAACTAACTTCAGTGCTTAGCAAAAGAAAAGCCCCGTGATGTGACCTTTCGCAAAGCAAATGTAACGTTATAAGGCAACTGTATGATTTAAAAAACTGGTTAGCTAATGCTAAACAGGCAAAGCACTTACCGACTCCATCTCCACACTTCAGTACCATATCAGCGGACCGGCAGCGTTTCGCTAACTTTTGCAGTTAAAGTTCACCAGCAGAGTCCCGCGGTCAGCTGCACCGAACACCTGCCTGAGAGTCCAGAGCCAAAAGAGCCTCGTGCGTGCACCACAAACAGGGCGTGGCTCAAAGTACCTGCTTCCTAAACTGACCAATCTTCGTGGGATAGAGCGAGTTTACGGCGTATCATAAACGATCTGACGTGTTAAACGACCGGATGTAGATGCACGTTTAGATTATATTTGAGCGCATAATTGAATAAAAAAGAATAACTGAGATGTGCTTTTAGGATAAGAAGACTGCTATAGAGTTAATCATTTTTTTAAAAGAAGGACCCCCCCCCCCCCCGCCTTCTCGCCAGGCCAAAGAAAAAGGAGGTTGGTGCATCCATTTCATTTACCATAGCAAATCTAGCTCTTACTAGAGCCCCTTTTGCTCGTTCCTGGAGAGACAATCTCAGATCTCTCCTTAAGTTTTCTACTTTCTGCTGCTGTCCAGCTTCATTACATTGAATTAACTGTTCTTCGGCTTCATTAATGCTGTCCTCCAGCCTTTTCGTCACTCTCCTAGCCTCTGCAGTCGAATAAGCAGTGTACTGCTGGCAATAATGCCTTATTTGGAACTTGCCAAGATACCACCACAAACTTAAGATCTAAGGAGTGAAATTCCTCCTTCCTCGCTCTCCATTCCAACTAAGATTTTTTAAAGATTTGAGCAAAAGGTGGCATCTTGTAAGAGCCTCACATTCAACTTCCAGTACGGTGACTGTCGAGGGCCTGGGGAGATAGTTATATGACACTGCACTGCGTGATGATCAGAGAAGCTAACTGGAGACATGTAAGCCTTCACTAGTCTGTTGTTAGAGAGAGAGAGAGAGATGAAAAGCGGGAGATAATGTGAAGGAGGGAGAGAGGGAGAGAGAGAGGGAGAGAATGTGAAGGAGGGAGAGAGAGAGAGGGAGAGAATGTGAAGGAGGGAGAGAGAGAGAGAGAGGTAGAGTTGATGTACTGTCACAGCAGACAGGTGTGAATCAGAGCTGTATGCCAGCAGGGCTGTGGGGATTAGTGAGCAGGTTTGATTATTATCTGAGCAGCAGAGGCCTATGGGACAGAAATGTGTCATTCCCCTCCGATAAATCCTTCACACACATACACACACACACACATACATATCTCTCACACTCACTGTGCATCAGGTATTCTGCACAGATAAAGACTAACAGCCAAAAAAAACCTTACAATCAGCTGCTTTGACTAAGCCTTCCAGGTTTCCCAGGTTACCCTCTAACAGAATATCCATAAATATCATATTTATATCATACATTTGTGAGATTCATATTCCTGAGGCCAGCCGAGCCCAGGCATTTCATGAACTGAGAGCGTCCCCTGGTGGCATCTTCCGGACACTGCAGCGGGTCTGTAACACCCCCTCTTGGGGTCCCCCCGCCCTGGTTTTGGGGTCCCCATGGGTGCGTCCCAATATGCGTCCCTCGTCTACTCCACTCGTCTCCTACCCAGAAGTATACAAAACTGTCTGTATGTTTCAAGTACAAGTAGTTGCATGTACAGTATACAATGTACCTGACACTGTAGTTTGTGTGGAGACATTAATATGTAACCGTTAACATGTCATTAATATGAAATCAGCAACATTAGATTAGGTTTCCGGGGCACGGAAGAGAGGAGGTGGTAGTGGAGGAAAGGAGGATGCATTTTTGGAACACACCCCCTGGAGTATTGGAAGCACCTCCTGTGTGAGTTGCTTTTCTTTATAGTCAAGCTCTTGGCCAATAATCTTGTGCTCAAATTGACTTCATCAGACCTTGGTAGACTTTATTAGATTTTAGTAGTCTTTAGTCAACCTTTTATCATCTATCTTTGCTCTACAAGGTGAGTAGAATTTACCCCCAATGGAAACTTCCTGGAAGCCCAGCAGTGAAGGCTAGTTTGAAAATAAATAAAACTATAGGGGTTCATTGGTGTATAAATGCAGTCCCCTAAAATCTGCAGTTAACATTACTGCCACACAGGGGCAGTATGGAGCCGTTGGAACATTCAACCCAGAGCAAGAAATGGTAAACACACTCGTGTGATCTTTTGCATTTGTGGCTAACAACTTTTTTTTCTTTTTTGGAACGTCATATATGTTAATCCTACCCAAAAGACAACCCCCTCCTTCTGCAGTTTAGCCTTAAACCCTACACCCCAGCCAGATCGCTCCACTCCGCAACATTTCTCTCTCTCAATTTTCAATTTTTTTTCAATTGAAGTACATAGCGTAAATTGCCAAAGCATACGTACACATACATACATATTAAAATAACAGTAACAATAATTAGAATTATTATTTTTTTCATTATATATTGGGGACTTAGTTGTTAACTGCAGTACACTATAATATTGAACAAATAAGACATTGTACTTTTTATTTGTAATTATATATATGCTGGGTGGTTACTCGCTGTCCCTCAGGTTGTGACAGGCTGAAACATATTGTGCTGCGAGTGGGGCTGTTGACCCTTCTCCCAAAATAATCCAGCTTTTCTACATTTGTTAGGGAAGGGAGCGGAGAGTAGAGAGGTCCCGACTGCGGAGCTTCTCCACTCTAGCTCCCCAGTGGTGGAATGAACTCCCCACTCCGCTGCGCTCTGCTGAAACGCTGTGTTTTCCGTCGTGGTCTGAAAACACACTTTTTCAGACTCCACCTTGAATAACTACATATGTAAGGCCAAATATATAGTATGTTCTTTGTATGTTTATTTTCTATTTGGTTTTGCTATTTCATAGCTTAGAATGTATAGCCGACTGTATTCTGTTGATTACTAGCGATAGCTCCAACGTTGTGGGAAAGTTGTGCTTTGTTGGATTTGCTTCGTAAATTGTGTCTGACCTTCAATATGCACTAATTGTACGTCGCTTTGGATAAAAGCGTCTGCCAAATAACTGTAATGTAATGTAATGCTAAATCAATGTAACGCAGCCTTGGTGCTGTTATGGACTTCACCAGCCTCATAAATGAATACAGAAGGGAAACCATAAAGATACTAATATTGATTGTTTTTATAAGGGCCAGTTAGACCGCACAGTTCCGTGAATAACCAACACATAACCCACAGTCGTCAATTCTACATTTTTATTTGATAATACTGTATATTTTCATCTATTGACTGAATGTCCACATATGAATTAAACAAAGACATGCATAGTCTGCTTCTCATAACACAACTTCTCTCTGTGTGGTTCCAGCACAACACGTCTCAAACATCAGAAGAACAGAAATCAAATTTTAAAAAGACAAAGAAAAATTACATTAAAATTATAATAATTATTATAATAACAATAATAATATAAAATGACAAGTAAAAACACAGATTGACCAAGTTTTAAATTATGTCAGCATTTCCCAATATATTTAATACTAGCAATAGAACGAGTACAAAAAAAGCAGGCAAAGCCTCTAGTTTGTGTTCATACACTGTAAAGGTCTTTAGAGAAGGCTAGATTCCTTTCAGAAGACATTGTGCAGGTGAATTTCTATTGGTAGAGAGGTGCAATTGGCAGGGATAAGGGAACTCCTCACCATGGCAACCAAAAAACACGAAAGAAGGCTTCTAAAAATATATACTGAATATATGTCAAAATATACAAGCATATATTACGAAAATATGCCACTTGACAATTTTATGCATATATTGGACAACATGTTGGAGAATATATTTTTTGAACAGTAAAACGTATGCGTAAACTGAAATATGAATGTGGCAATAACCAGTACTTTCAAACATATGCATTACATTTTGACATATACAAAAATATATGTATACATTTATAGTTTGGATTTTATCGCATAACACATTACTACCTCCATCCCCCTCTCAATCCAGCCAATGACAATCCACTATGCAAGCCAGCCAATCACTATTCACTTTACCTAAGCCCAGCCAATCAGCATCTGCCTTGCAAGCCCAGCTGTCCTCCCCAAACTCAGGTAAAAAAACAGTGTCATACAAACACTCCTGCAAAGGCACTGGGGGAGACCATCATCAAGAGACGTCCAATCAGATCAACGTTTCCATGGTGCACACGGTGACATCATGTCTTATATTAGCTAGCGCTCCCGATCCCTTTCGACCAGGTTCTAATACAAAACTGTTCACCTGTAAACCTCAATAAAAGCAAAGTTATGACCTCCATAGTCCTGGACATCAACGTTTTGTTTGACCCGCAGTTCTTTTGACGTTATACAATAGTCTGTTTGATACACATTACACGAGTCTTAAGGCAGATAAATACAAATATTAATCTTAAAATGGGGATCGAATATAGTGATGCGGGAAGGGGAATTGAGATTCCAAAAATGGGAGGAGCTAGCAGGTTAACAGTACCTAATAGACCAATTATATCGCTTTGCCACCAGGAGAAACAACGTTTGATTAGTCTGAGACTGACAGCACCGGAAGGCGCGTCCATTAAGGGATTTCTTAGGCCATACCCCCATCACTAGATCCCAAGTCCTTACTAACATAGGAAACACTCAACTGGGGTGAAATGAAAACAAAAATGTAATATAGAACACACACACACACACACACGCACGCAAGCATGCATGCATACACACACACACACACACACACACAGAGAAAACAATATGAACACAAAAGCACTGGAAAGTTTATATGTAGGAGAAATATAAAGAGCGAGGACAGCCAAAACAACGCTACACAAGTGTACAGAAAAGGTGGCTTGTTCCTTTGGCCCCTAAGGAAAGTGCAAATCTAGTTCTAACCAGGATTGTTTAGTCACCAAATTGAGCATTAAAATAATGAAAAAGACTAAATATATATTGTATAAAAAAATAAGAGCTAATAAGGTATGCATAGGTAATGTACAGTGAGTGCGAAGGAAGGCAGGGCGGGGCAGGGCGGGCAGTGGGGGGGGGTGTATTAGCTTTCGCACGTAAATTGTAAATTTCCGCCTCTGAAAAAGCTACTGTGCCTGCCTTTCGGAATGCTGTTATTCCCACAACGGGCCATTCCTGAACCAAACCAGGAAGTCCTGACTCACCAAGCTTCTGATTGGACAAAACGGCAAGGCTTAGAGAAACAGGAAATCACTCACATGGGATTTTACCAAAGTGTGTGTGTGTGTGTATGAGAGAGAAGTATGTGTATGTGTGTGTGTGTGTGTATGAGAGAGAGGTGTGTGTGTGTGCGTATGAGAGAGAGAAGTGTGAGGGAGTGTGGTGGGGTGGGCGTCTTCCTAGCAGCTGAACAATAACACCTTGTGTGTTCATCATGAGACAAGCTCGTTTTGTTATGTGATTTTAAAAGGTGCACTATGCAGGATTTTTAGCTGTGGTCGTTTGTTTACAATAAAATAAAAGTCTCCTCCTCCTTCGTCAACGCTGCCCAATCAAGGCGGGCGACTTGGCCCATCTAGCTAGCTGGATTGTTACAGCTAAAGTTACTTACAGGTCCAACAGAAAACACACCAACTCCACGTCACTTTTCATCCCCTTGCTAAACTTCAGCTGTTGCCATGGAAGAAAAGCAGATCGTAGGTTGTACTTGCTCCCTGTCGGCTTCTTTCGCTTTGCTATACTTGTGCTTCTTCACCTCTGCTGTCTGCTAGGCCTGACCCCACACCACAGGCTCTGTAGCCACACCCGCCCCTCTCCACACAGAAAACAGCGTCACATAAACGTCCCGAACACATCTTAGAATAATAAATACAGGCAGAGCAGCACAGATTCGGCAAATGTGCGCAAAGACAGAGATTGCCAGTGCATCATAGATATGACTGAGCATGGTTATTTTATAATATTTTCCAGGTAAAAATTCTGCATAGTGCACCTTTAATCAGTACTAATTTATATTGGCATGTGGCAGGGGGGTGTTAAGCGCTTTTTGGGGCAGAAAGTGCTTTTTTCCAGGACCGTCAGAAATACACAACACAACTTCCTGTAGCCGCCATACTAGGGGAAGTGACATCATCACTTGACCAGTCTAAACCTGTGCGTCTTGTTCTCATTATTGTTTCACTCAATTATAATTTCTTTGAAATCTCTTAATTATTTATGTTTTACTGGTAGTATTTTTTAGTCACCTTTTCATGCATTTACTTATTTTTTTATTTTATTAAAATAATTTTTTAAAATCTTGTTTTGGTCCATTTTTTCTTTTGCTTAAAACTTTTTTTTTTTTTCAAATTGGGCAGTATGTAAGACGACCGGCAGTGGGGTCTTTAGGGGTCCTCGATGTCCATGAACTCCTTCTTGGGAGGGGCGACGCCACGGTACCAGGCACAGGACCCATCGCTCCTCTTGATGCAGGCGTAGTGGTTGGCCTGGCGACCACTGATGCTCTTCTCCATCACCCAATCAGTCCACAGGCATTCCGCTGGACTACTGATAGAGCAAGGGATGGAGGAACAGTATGATATCTGGGAGAGGGAGAGAGAGAGAGAGAGAGAGAGAGAGAGAGATCAGTCCACAGTCGCTCCTCTGCACTACTGATAGAGCAAGGGATGGAGGGACAGCGCGTTAGCTTTATTCGCATGACAAGTGAACTTGTGTTGCAAAAGCATTGATACATAAATGACAAACAACAACCCCCCCACCCCACAATATTATTTAGTCCACACCCCCACCCTCTGTGCCACGTCTATAGCAGTGCTCTCTTCCCTCAGAAGTATTTTTTTATTAATTTGGTTCTGATACGCATATGTGATATGTAGCTCATCTTCAGCGGCAGCACTCGAGCATTGCCAAAAATGTCCAGACGAGATGATGATATCTGATGGGTCGAGAACCATCCGTGCGTTGCAGTAATGGATATGTAGTCCGTTAAAGAGGACTACAAGCCGAACTACAATCATTAATCCATTACTTTAAAAACTTTCAATTGGAACATGCGATGTATGGTCTATATCCTTATGCCACACAGGCTAATCCAGGAACGCTTCGACTCATTCTATAAATCAGATTTCAAGAAACAGTCGATAGAACGGGCTTCGGAGACTATCTGCCATAGAGCTCTTTAGTCCCGCCCCCTCCTATCCCTGGCTGGTCCCGGGAAGACTGCCGGAAGCCATTACCTGCCCCCACTTCAGGATCTTTCAGTCACCCTTATGATGATATTATGGCATTGTTTTGACCAAACTTTGACATATATGTGATACAAAGTCCATTGTATACTCACCACTGCGTTTAAATCAAATTTGAATCGTAAAATTAACGGAGTTTGAGAAAACATAACTACACTACCCAGAATCCCCGGTCATACATTGCCAGCTCCCGCTTTTGCTAGCGAAAATGGCTATCACTGTCTTATTATGGAAGTGAAACTAAGAGTATCACCAAGGGCGAGAATCACTATCAGTCTGGCCATGTCGAAAGTGTCAGCTTTATGGCTTTCACTCCAGCAGTGGTGGTGAGTGAGTAGCCCGGATGTTGTAGTCGTTTTAGTTGTTTTTTTTAAAACGTGTTTGTTGTTTATTTCCATTGACTCCCATTATATTTTTTTCTGAAAAGTGACACCAGACATTCGTCACCAAAGTGGGCGGGACTACAGAGCTCTATAGGGAATTTACTTCCAAAACCAGACTCCGCCCACGTCTGACATACTCACTTGAGTACTCTATTGGCTTCTAATTAAGAGGTACTTGGGGCAGTAAAGTAAAAAGTGGGCCTATGCCAGGTCTCTACCTCTGCCAGGTTGCAGTGAGCACACAGCCTGTTCTCTTTTGGCAGTCAGGTTTTTTTGTGGCGACCAGTTTCAACGGCAAGTCTGTGGTCACTGAGTCTGTACATTGTTAATGTGTGTCTTTGTTTTGGGTTTTTAACTCTGGTCAGATATTCAGACAGGGGGTTATTTTCGACTGAGAGTGCAGTACATTTCCAATTTATTGTTTAATTTAGTTTCTTAAAGCCAATTGTCAATGTACAGATTATTGTTGATCTTGTCAATTTTTTTTTATGTTATAGTATTCTCTTGTATATTGTGTGAAAATTGTTTATTGATGGCCAGTTGTCCGAGGGGGTCCCTCTCTGGGTAGAGCTGGTTGCTTTTCAGTGCCTTGTGCTGGTAGCAGTGTGGATCAGCCTGATTCAGATGAACCCAGAATTTCAGTGCTCTTTTTTCAATTGGCAGCAGGAGGGGGAAGCGGCCTAATTACGCCCTGCACGCATTATTTGGGGCATTTCTGTGGACATGTAATGCAGTTTTGCAGAACTCTCTGTGAAATTTTTCAATTAGATTTTCATCCCATTTTATGAAATATAGAGGGCCCCAGAATGGGCTGGATAATGCAGTCAAATATTTTTAGCCAGATCTTTATAGGGGGATGGAATTTGGAAATAGTTTTTTTAATTGCATAGTTGGCCCTGCGTGCTTTGTCCCTTAATGCATTTATTGCCATTTCGAAATTCCCTGAAGCACTATTCACCAGACCCAGATAAGTGTAGCTGGTGGTGTGCTCCAGGGTGTGGGCTCCAAGGGTCAATTTGGTACCCGTTTCCCTGTGATCTGGATTTTTTCTGGAAGACCATGTTTTTTTCCAGATTCACTGTCAGTGCCCAGGTGAATTTCTCTAGGTATGACAGGCTCTTCTGTAACCCCTGCTCTGTGGGTGACAGCAGAACCAGGTCATCCGCATAGAGTAAGAATTTAATTTCTTTATCGTGTAGAGTGAGTCCAGGAGCAGCAGACTGTTCCAACTGTAAAGCCAATTCATTCATGTAAATGTTGAAGAGTGTTCTTCAGTTCTGTCTCACTCCACACCCTTGAGTGAAGAATTCAGTTCTTTTATTTCTAATTCTGGTACTGCACTTATTCTCTGTGTATGTCGATTTTATGTTCTCTCTCTCTCACCTTGCACTGACAGCCCATCTCATATCGCTGACTCAGGCACTTCTTCTGTGTGGCGCTCATGGTCTCCCAGGGAACAATGAAGTCACAAAGGGTCACGTGAATCTTGCCGTTCACCTCCGCCTTACCTGGGGAGAGAGCAGGTAAACATGGCCACGGTCACATGATACATCACTTCGCACAGCACGCTACTTAGTACAGCTCAATCCACACTTAGCACAGCACGCTACTTAGTACAGCTCAATCCACACTTAACACAGCACACTACTTAGTAGAGCTCAATCCACACTTAGCACAGAACGCTACTTCGTACAGCTCAACCGACACTTAGCACAGCATGCTACTTTGTACAGCTCAACCAACACTTAGCACAGCATGCTACTTAGTACAGCTCAATCGACACACCTTATCATCACTTATACAACCACTTGATATATAGCTTAGTACAACCAAATCACTAGTACATATTGATCCACACATAGCCTGACTCCACCACTTAGTACGGCCAGATCACTACTGTGTTCATATTTATCAACACTGTGCGTCTCCACCACTTTGTACATTTCCATCGCAGCTCAGAACAGCTCCATTACCACACAAGCACCACTTAGTACAGCACCACCCTAAGTTAGCGGTGATCTAACCCAATCTTTGTGTCTTTCTGTGGAGAGAGACCTTTTAATTGGTTCAAACTGGTCAACGATTGACAGAAAGCTTTTAAAGATCTTTTTCTTTTTTTTAAACAAAAAAAACCGCTTCAATTCATTCCTTTGTGAAAAATTGTTGGATTTTCAGGAAACTTCTTGGATTTTATTTTCTAAATTTGGGAACTTTAGGATTTTCATATTGTGTCAATGTTTTTTTACAGGCCAGGGCCTTCAAGGTGGTCCTGAAAGAGACTAATTTACTCAGAGACTGATACAAAACCCCTTTAACTGCACTCTATGGGCTGAATCCACATATCCGGTGCTGACATATGGCATTCACCTGTCAGGGTCCTACCTGTGAGGGTCTTACCTGAGCTCAGGTGTAGCTCTACCTGTGATAAGATACTACCTGTACTTAGGTACACCTCTATCTTTATGGGGGACTATCTGTGCTCAGGTACAGCACTACCTGTATGGGGGCCTATCTTTTCTAATTTATAGCTCTAACTGCAAGGGGGCCTACCTGTAGCTCTACCTGTGTGAGAGTCCTACCTGTGCTCAGGTATAGCTCTACCTGTAAGGAGGCCTACCTGTAGCTCTACCTGTGTGAGAGTCCTACCTGTGCTCAGGTGTAGCCCTACCTGTATGGGGCCTACCGGTTCTCAGGTACAGCTCTACTTGTGTGGGGGCATACCTGCAATCAGGTACTCCTTTTTGCCGTTGGTGTCCAGGTTTACTCCGCACACGGCTGAGGAAGGAGCAGTGAAGACGGCCTCAATGTCCCGGTCTGGCCCTTTAAACATCTGTACATACAGCAGGTGAAGGGTTAACACACACACACACACACACACACACACACACACACCTAGCATCAGCCCAGAGGCTCACCTCTCTGTACCTGTTCCCCAAACTCAAACAAACTGACAGCACTTCACTGAAGATTATGCATCAGGTGTCATACCTGCCCATCTTTCAGGATGTAGCCAATATTATCTGACCAATCACATTAACTGAAGCTGAGGTTCAGTAACATTCAGAGACTGTGAAAGGCGCTACATATATATACGATGATAATGATGATTACTATTATTATCATCTTACCTTGATCTGTTTGATGTTATACTGGATCCTCTTTATGGGGTTACCGTAGATATCATTCCCAGAATCCACCTCTTTCGCCCCAACCACCTTTGCCCTGATGACTGATGAAGATGAAGAGGGGGAGGAAGAGGAGAGCAGAGGTTAGAGCCCACTAAGCTACAAGCACTGTTCAGTTATGTCCAAATTTAGAAAGGCAAACCTACGGCTTGCACCAAGATCCCTCAAACCAACCTAACTCAACACTAACACACAAACACACACACATGTGGCATATCAACCCCACCCAGCCCAACACTAACACACAAACATCTGGCATATGTAGTGAATTTCACGGTAAATGAACACCCCCCCCCACACACACACATGAAAACTTTTCTATCTATTCCTATGTTAATATACTTTTCTATCTATTCCTGTTTATACTTCCGGTCCACCTGCAGTAATATATCATCCATCCAGCAGATGGTGCTGTAGCATAGCAGGCACCCAGTATACTGTAGGTACCTCAGCACGGTGCATGAGCCAGTTGTTGAATTCATTGCTACAACAACCTTTATACACCCAACTAATTTACATTATTTATATACATTTGCAGACAAATTAAATGTGTTTCTACGGTCTATGGTTTCACCAGAGTGAGCACTAGCCTTGCTTTACTCTGCATTATGTGACACTGCGTTATGTTACTGAATTGTATTGTCTCTGAATTGTGCTTTTCTTTCAGCTTGTTTTTAAAGACCCTGTGCCTTCAAAATCCATATTTTTTTTTAAGTTATATGATGCATACAGAACCAAAGAAAACAAATACTAAGATAGTAAGCCTATTCTATTCAGAGATTGGTCACTTTATTGCTGCACAATTATTTTAACCAATCAGCAGTGCGACCGTTTAGTGGGTTGCCAATCAGAAGTGAGACCTTCCGCTCTGTGGTTTCACTTAGATACTTTACAGCAAAAGAAGTGTAATGTTCTTGATTTGATTATTTTATTTTTTTTAAGTATGTATCTTTATCTTGGCTTGTAATGAACACTTAAAAAAAGTAATTTCTCAGGGTTTTCAGCTCTACTCCGAGGGACACCTTGGTGTATGGTGCATTTTGTAAAAAATAAAACTGAACTCAACGGAGTTTACATGGACACATGCTGAGCTGGAACGGCAAGAGCGAGGTTCTGAATGAATGAGCCAATCGGGATATCAGCCACTCGGGATATCAGCCACTCGGGATATCAGCCACTCGGGATATCAGCCACTCGGGATATCAGCCACTCGGGATATCAGCCACTCGGGATATCAGCCACTCGTGATATCAGCCACTCGTGATATCAGCCACTCGTGATATCAGCCACTCGGGATATCAGCCACTCTGGAAATCAGCCAATCTGGATATCAGCCAATCGGGATATCAACCACTCTGGAAATAAGCCAATTGGGATATCAGTCACTTTGGAAATAAGCCAATTGGGATATCAGCCACTCTGGAAATCAGCCAATCAGGATATCAGGTAACATAGCGTGACCTTTTGTGGGAGCTTGAGATTATAAGGCTCCATCTGGCATTTTCAATAAATCAAGTTCACGTGAGAATGGTCCGGGCTGAGTCTGTTTATTGTACAACAGACAGCAGTGGGTGCCCAGTGCTAAAAGCTTACACAGCTTTGGGGTAGGGATGTTAACAGTTAATCGACTATCGATTAATTGCTAATAAGAATTTTATCGATAAGATTTCAAATGAAACAATTAACTGATAAATCTGCGGTGTTTCAACGGGAGTTTTTGTGTGAAACGTAATTATGGTTTAAGGTCTCCACGCGAGGGCGCCAAATTCAGCCTAGTGTAAACCGTGAAGTTGAGCCTACACGCGAAGTTAATGTAGCCTCCCACCTGAAAAGCGTACTTCCACTTTACTGATTCGAATAGTTCAGTTCAGTACAAAGATTCTAGTCACTGACTATGTGATTTGTTCACTGGGGTCAGTTGCGCAAGCGCACGAATATTCCAACAGCATGCATGATCAGTTCACTATAGCTACTCGTAGATCAGTATATCATTCGTAGGTATTGTGCAAAATGATTCCAGTCAAAAGCACTGCAAGTAAAAAATAGAAACCTTTTCTATAAACCTCGTATGAACTTTTTGTATTTTTTCCTTGTAGTTATATAGTTTTATGGATTAGGTTTATATGGCCGCTCCAGGTGAGCGTTTTAAATATGGATTAGAAAATACGGAAATATATGACCATTTGTGTGTTTTCAAGTTCTGACCATTTCGTGGTAAGTAACCTATTGTAAAACACTGCGTTTTCAAATGGTAAAGTTGTCAAAAGGGTGACAAGGGCCATAGTTTATCCTCTTTTTTTTCTTCTTTTTTTTTTAAAAGCAGATGATTCTTTTCTCCCAAATTGAATGTCGATGTTCAGTCATCTATGGGGGGAGCCCTTATACAAAGGGTTGAGCTCGGTGCACTGATGTAGCATTAGTGGTATTAATCACCCAGTTCGTCAGTAGGCTACTAGATTAAAATAGCGGTTCAGATTAAAATAGCAATCATTCACGCAGTGCGTGATCTAGACTCAAATTACCTGACAACAAATAAAGAAAATGGCTTTAGCTAAACTTCTTTCTGAATTTCAAGTGTAAAGAAGAAACAAACATATAGCCACATATTGGTTATATTTGTGTAGCCTATATAAAACATGGTTATAGCATATTAGGCCTTCTTAAAATAGCCTAAATTTATTGTGCTATTTCGATACAAAAGAAAACACGAATGTGCTTCATTTAATCAATATCATTATTACAGATTTGAAATGGTTTAATAACGGGCAGACTTTCATTAACTCTTAGTTTGATAGTCACAGAATAGGCCTACATGGAAAATGTACAATATAGCCTACAGTAGCCTATGTGAGTTTGATTAGAAATGCTTGAACCGTTTTGCTTTCGGTAACGTTACGTTGGGTGGACGTCAGATGCCAGTAGGTAGGCTGCAGGTTCCGATCAAGATTGCAGGCTATATTTTTTAAATGCGAAACTGTACCAAAAAACAGTTGACGGGCTATATTATTTTACTAATACCCCCGCCATTTGTTGCTAACTAATTTATTAGGCTATTGAGTAGCCCGTAGCCTATGCAGAGAGTAACGGATTCGGTTGACAATTATGTAGGCTACTGCGGTGCGGTAGTCAGCAGTTCATATAGGCGAGTCAGTTCAGTAGGACTCACTGTCGCCTTTCCATTTCAAGAGAGATTATGTTCATGCTGCTAGCGGCTAGCGCAGCAACGGTTTCGCTTGCAACTGATGACGGAGCGCAATTTATTTTCTGTTGAAGTAGCCTATAAACGCCTTCATATTCTATTTTTGTTACGCTGCAATAATGCCTGTTTCTCAAATGTTACAATAAATCTTTGATTGAGGAATATAACATGCATTTTATATTCTGTATATCATAAGCTATATTTAGTATATTATGTTATCAATTAATCGACTATTGTTTGTTACGGTTAACAACTATCGATTAAGGAAATTCTTTAAAATTTGCATCCCTACTTTGGGGTATATTATATTTCCGTTTCTACAGTCAGGAAAAAGGACATAACAACGGGCACGGTCTGTCCAAACTTTCTACAACTCTGAAGAGGTGCTAAGCTAAGCTAAACTGCAGCAATACAACTCTCTCACTAGCATCCTGCTATGCTATGCCTGCTAGCCTACGCTGTTATGCTATACAAAGCTATGCTGCACTGTCTATTCTCTCATTAACATCCTGCTAAGCTACATTATGCCATGCTAAGCTATGTTGCTCTGAGTCTACTCTCTTATTGCCATCCCAGGCACACACACACACACATACACACAGACACAGACACACAGACACAGACACACACACACAGGCACACACACACACAGGCACACACACACACACACATACACACACACACACAGGCACACACACACCCACACACAGACACACACACAGGCACACACACACACACAGGCACACACACACACACAGGCACACACACACACACACACACACACACACAGGCACACACACACACAGACACACACACAGGCACACACACACACACAGGCACACACACACAGACACACACACAGGCACACACACACAGGCACACACACACAGGCACACACACACACACAGGCACACACAGGCACACACACACACACACACTTCTGATGTAGATAGACGGAACCGCCCTTTCCTCCAGACAGACAACAAACTGTAGTCAGCACTCTGTCTTTGTTGGTCCCTCCCTCCCTCCCTCTCTCTCTCCCTCTCTCTCCCTCTTTCCCTCTATCACTCCAGGGCTGCGCCCCAATACTCGAAAAATGCCCCCTCTTTTTCTCCACTACCACCTCCTCTCCTCCGTGCCCCAGAAACCGATCTTTGTGTCCTAATCTAATGTTGCTGATTATATATTAAATACATATTAACGGTTACATATTAATTAATGTCTCGATGCGAACCACAAGGTCAGGTACATTGTATAATGTTTTGCTTCTCTAGGAGACGAGTGGAGGAAAGGAGGAGTGAAGAATATTGGGACGCACCACCTGACTTTCTACTTCTCCCCCCCCAAGCCTGTTGGTTGAATTCTGGGACAGATCCATATTGAATTCTGGGACAGATCCATATTGAATTCTGGGACAGGTCCGTGATGAATTCTGGGACAGATCCATGTTGAATTCTGGGACAGGTCTGTGATGAATTCTGGGACAGATCCATGTGGAATTCTGGGACAGATCCATGCGGAATTCTGGGACAGGTCCGTGATGAATTCTGAGACAGATCCATATTGCATTCTGGTACTGGTCCTTGGTGCATGCCGGACATAACTCTGGTTTGGACCGGAAAATTCCAGGTTTTTTCCACCCTCTTTTTTTGTCCAAATCAGGCCGACTCCCTCTGAATTCCTGTGAGTAGCCAACCGCAGCTCAGCAGAATGGTAAATAAACAAGAATCCTTGTGCCCCCCACCCCCCCCGTCCAGGGGAGAGATGTGGGGATACCGGCTCACAGCACAGTAACACAGCGTAGAGCCACAGCACAGTAACACAGAGTAGCACCACACACACACACACACACACACACACACACACACACACGTTAAAGAACTTAAAGAAACCAAACAGCCAGCCAAGAACAACAAAAACACACAAAAGCCTTTGAAGTCAGTGATCTCCCACACAGTACATTTTACATGAACAAAAACAGTTGCACAAGAGCTTTTGCACTTAAACATTCACACTTAAAACAGCACCTCGTTGCTACTATAAAGCACCCACAACTATAAAGATATTGATACAGTATGGCAGAATATGGTATGGAAAGCTGTGATATATTTCCATGATATTAATATCTTGAGCAGAGGCCTGAAGATCCACAGACCGAAGAGGCTCTTACTAAAGGTCAACCCATGGGGGAGGTCAGGGGTCAGGGGTCAGGGGTCACTGGCTGCTTCCCAAAAACATGATTCTTAAATTTCAGCCGTGATCAGCCACGCTGTGGAAGTCTTTCCCTGACCATTGATGAAGGTTTCTCCATTGGCTGATTCCGTACCCTGAGAGTGACTGTGTTACTATGGCAACGCATCCGTCAAATTTTATTTAATGAGTTTCTCCTGCAAATTTTCTCCGTGCTGACTGGTACTCTCAGATTCCTGTGAAACTATAGACACGCCCCCTTTTCCTTTCTCAGCGACATGAATGGCCATGTGATCAGCGGCGCGTGGCACTTGAGCTTTTCCAAACCCTAATTTTAGCTTGTTTTTTCCCTCTAAAAACACAAAAAGAGGAATGTTGCGAGGTCTGCAGCCACAGGGAGGATATGAGTAAACACTTAATACATCTCTCTTCTGCCCTGAGACAGAGAAGCAGTGTTTCCACAGGTGCTCTTCTGCCCTGAGACAGAGAAGCAGTGTTTCCACAGGTACCACAGCGCTGGGGCGGGGATTAGCTGGGCTGGAGTCAGGAGCAGAAGACTCCAGAAGACTCTGTAAAATAAACGTTTTATCCTGTTTGTGACCTCCTGAAACTCCTGGTCCTTGTACTACACATTCACAAACTACCCCTTTCTCTCGGTACAGGATGGCTGACTGTCCAATGAGAACGCAGCACTGAACGGCAGTTAAAATGTAGCACTGTAAATGTGACCTTTTTAAAAAGCTAGTGTCTGGAATCGGTTTGTTTTTTATGATGACTCAGAGGGGGCCATTTTCTCCTCACACCATCATGCCATTCCCACAATTCCTACCAAAGCATTCCCATAATTCCTACCACAGCATTCCCATAATTCCTACCAAAGCATTCCCACAATTCCTGCACTCCGGAGGCGCTCTGGGGTTTTTTAACCAGGTCACCAGGGGCCATGGAGGCCCCCACCAGAGAGCCCGACAGGCCCTTACCCAGCATGCTCTGGGGCTGAGAGACAGCATGACGTGGCTTCTGTCACCCTCCTTAGTGTTTAAGTACTATGTTCCATCTATTCTATTCAATTAGAGTAGCTTTTTCATTATTAACAATGTTTTTTAGAACTGAAAATGACTATTATAAGAACTTCTTTGCTTCTTTTTACACATTTCGGACCTCAGGAAACGACTCTCTTTCCTCAATCATCACGGTCTATAAAACAGCAGCAGCAGCGTGACATGCGGGTCATACTCATATCCGCTGTCCCTGTTAAGAGCACCATGACATGTGGATTGCGCAATAAATCACACGGTGGCATGAGAACAACCTCATCGCTGAGCAACCGCGACTTTGGTGACACATCCGTTTCTGTGGAACTCTATTAAACATATTTCACGCTTGTACAAGGGGAACGTGTAATTTTCCAGTTACGCTACTCACTTTGATTTGAATGCTCTACTGTATTTTGGAATGTTCAGTTATAATTTGAATTTTCCAACCATATTTGGAATGCTCCATCCCGTTTTGAATGTTCACTTACATCCGGAATGTTCAATTCTGTCTGGAATGTTAAATTGTATTTGGAAGGTTTAATCATATTTGGAAATGCTCAACTGTACTAGGACTGTTCAGCTGCACTTGATTGCCCGATTGAATGGCTAGACTTCCCCTGTATGATAAGCCTGGCAAGTGCCAACCACAGGATAGCAATTCAGCTGGGTTTGAGTTATTATCCAGCTGGTGCAACACAGAGGTTAGCAGATTTGACAAGCCCACGAAATGGGGGGTCAACTGAAGAAGGGAGGGATTGAGGAATATTTTCTGGAGAAAAATGTAAGCCTCTGGAAATGCGCAACAGGGCCAGATTTAGGACTGTCACTGAATCACACCCACATGGATTACAGTGTATTGCTCCAAATCCAAAAGCCAACTGTGGACAGCACAGGTGTCAGACTCCAGTCCTGGAGGGCCACAGTGTCTGCAGGTTTAACTCCAGTCCTGGAGGGCCACAGTGTCTGCAGGTTTAACTCCAGTCCTGGAGGAACACAGTGTCTGCAGGTTTAACTCCAGTCCTGGAGGGCCACAGTGTCTGCAGGTTTAACTCCAGTCCTGGAGGGCCACAGTGTCTGTGTAGCAGGAATAGTTTTACCTGCAACGTATTTGTATGAAGTTGGTCAAAATATATCACATTCCTAAGGGAATGAGATGTTATGTTTTATTTCTTCATGTTGGATGCCCCTTCTGGTAAAACCTGGTACTGTCTGGGTCAAGTTCAATGTCCCCGCCTACATTCGCTCTTCTTTTATATGCGGTGAAGACGGTATGTGGAAGTTTTTGAGCTCCGCTCCTTATTTAAAATAAGATGTGATAATCTCCATATGAGTCTAGTCTAATTGTGTAAAGTGCCTTGTAAATGTATGTGGATCACATTGTATGCTGATCAGACGGTTGCAAATGTGTATTTTGTTTGTTTAATTGAATATATTAATGGCCACGTTCGTGAATGCTAACTAGCTAGGTGCGTAATGGCGGCCGCGAACATTCTAAGAAAAGTGTGACTGTTATTTTCACGTGTAGGAGCTGGAGTGTCAGATATTGTGTATGGGAACGTGGAACTTGACCATCCAATGTTTAATCTTTAACCAGGTATGTTGTACTATGTTTACTGTGTATTTGTACTGTGTACTTTTATTTTACAATGTATTTTGATATGCTAGCTACGTTAGCTAGCTAGTTGTTTTACTTTTGCATTTAAAAACAGGTCCTTGTGGTTTATTAGCTACTGTATGTAATTTTGTCATTCAAACTATACGATCACGCTGTTTAGTTATATATTTGTACAAACGTTCTTCTTTTATATGCGGTGAAGACGGAGCTGGAGTGTCAGATATTGTGTATGGGAACGTGGAACTTGACCATCCAATGTTTAATCTTTAACCAGATGCTAATAAACCGGACTTGCGTGAACCTGACGCCCTGTTTGGTCTGTGGAAGTGACTGACGAGAAAGAAGGGGTTACATCTGCAGGTTTAACTCCAGTCCTGGAGGGCCACAGTGTCTGCAGGTTTAACTCCAGTCCTGGAGGGCCACAGTGTCTGCAGGTTTAACTCCAGTCCTGGAGGGTCACAGTGTCTGCAGGTTTAACTCCAGTCATGGAGGGCCACAGTGTCTGCAGGTTTAACTCCAGTCCTGGAGGGGGCGCTGTGCTGGTTTTCGGTTCGTTTCAGCACCAGTGATTACTTTAAGTCATTGATACACTAGAGTCACTAGAGCATGGTGTTTCAACAGGGGGTCCTTAAGGTACTGTAGGGGGTCCCTGGCCAAACTTGATATACAATGTCTATATAAATATTTGGGAAAATATTTCAAAATATAAAACCTTTTTTCAAATTATATTCCTTTCAATTTATGACGGGAGTCCCCTGGATGACTGAGTCTGGGTGGGGGTCCCTGGCTCAGAAAAGGTTTAAAAAAAAACCTGATCTAGGCTATAGCCTACCTTCACAAAAACGTCCAAAGACATTCTGTGCCAACTATGTAAACAACGAGATAAGTTCATTACCAACAAATATATTTTGTAATAAACTGCTATGAATGGATAATGTCCTATAATAACACTGGTGTAATTGTCGAAATGCTCAGACTAGCCAGTTAGCTGCAAAATAAATACATACATACGGCCACTCTGTTCGGCACCTAGGCTACGTATTAAGTTAAGGTGTAACATTTGACCAATAATCCTTGAAAACGTCTTTAAAATGGCCCAGATCCAGCCACTGAAGATGATTAATAACCATATACCGTAGGAGTTAATATCACATTGCGCAGCGCACACCGTGTGAGTGAAAGATTTTGGCAGTTGAAGAATGGGGTGGACCTGATTCTTTCGAAACCACGTTTAAGTCCAAGTGATCTGGCTGCGATGCCAAGACACGGTCGAGACGAACAGAAGCAATAACGCAGTGCTTATTACAGTAACGTTAGCCGTTAGTGTATGAAGTCTGGGCTGTTTCCCGTGGATTATGGAACAATCGCAACCTGATCAGCTGTAAGTATTTTACTTGCTTCGTCACTGGCGGTCAAAATGAACACATTTTCCATATGACCCAATCAATGACTGTAGTTACACCTAGCTGTGATAATTAGTTTAGTTTGTCTGCAACGCTAGCTTGCAAAGCTGTAGTCAAAACACTCCACTTCGGTCCAGAAGTTAACTTCAGACACCCATCAACTAAAACGTAGTTAAGAATAAGATGTATAGTACAGCTAGGTCGAAATAAAAAAACGAAAGCCAAAACAGTGATGCTTGTAGTCTTACGTAGGCCTACAAAATTGAGCATTGCTTTAACCCTGTTATAATTCAAAATAAAACTGAATGCGATGACGATGGACCCTGTTGGAAAGGCTACCGAGCTGAAATTTGTTTTGTACGTCATTGCTTGTGTTCTCTCGTATGAGACTAGCCTGCTGCTACGTTGCAAAAGTGTTCACCACAAACCCTTGTTCAGTAAAGGATTCCTGGCGGCTACACGTCTACTCTGACGATGACAACTACTGGCTTAAATACACTTTAACGTACTACTTACCGAAGTCTGCATTGCAAAACGCCTGTTGGGGATGAACCGGAGAACAGCTGCACGCTTCTGCAACGTCTTCCACGCGCCAGAGAAGCAGCAGCACCACCAGGGTGGCAAAGACACTGCTTATTGTACAAGTCATTTTTCCCCACACAGCGTTATTGTTTAACTTTTAACACCTTTAAATACCCTAATAACTGAGCGATCTGTGAAGAAGTGCGACCGTGGAGAAAACGTTCCGTCTTTCTCTTTCCACGGGATTGCTGCCAACAACGATACCGAAAGGACGGAGTTCACGTGTCCTCTGCAGTTTACAGGCTCGCGCTGAAAGACTATTTAATCCACCAGAATATTAATCTGGGGGTAATTTACAACGTGTAGGATATTGTTACGCGTTTAATCGAGTCGTCTGCTATCCCCTTCAACCGCTTTCTATGGGTCTCTTTGATTTTTGCTGAGACCAGGCGCATTTTTGTGTCTGGCCCCTCCCTCGGCTGGCGCTCGGCCCGGCGGGGGCTCGTAGAGTAACGTTAGACTACCTTGAAGGTCGTGTTGTTGCCCTACGAAACAGGGGCGCGTTCTGAATGGTTTGTGGTCATGTATTAATGACTTCTGATTGGATGCAATTTTCACGATCAATTTTTCCCACCGATGTAGGCAAATCAGACCCCGTTACGCGGCTGTGTTTCCTCCAGACCGGACCCTGCTCGCCTCACCCGCCTCCCTATTTCTCACTCTTTTTTTTTTTGGCTGTGCAAGGTCTTGGCTCCTGAATGATTAGGTTTGTTGTGACTAAGGAATAGCATACGTTACCACTGTACAGTATTTTAAGGTCAGGAGGATGTGTCTTCACTCACTGGAGGGCAGATAAGACTGCCAATCGCCTGCATTCACTTCTCCCGACTCTTCCCATCTGTCATCATGTCACCCAAAACCCCTAAATCTCAGCCCTAAGGGGTACCCCAATGCTCAGGGCTCCGGGCAGTTACCTGCATTGCCCGGACGTAGGCTAAGAGTTGCCTCTGGACTCACAATGCACAGAGGCCCATTTTATTTTTATTTTATTTGCATTCAAGTGACCTGGCCCTGCATTTAATACAGAGACTTTACATCTGTCTGACTTGCACTTGAGATTTTATATACTTTATATATATTTTGAAAATGTATATACTTGTATAATGGATTTTATAGGGCAAGGAGACTGAATATAAGATAAACTAAATTTATTTAGCAACCAAAAGGAGATAATATGTAAGCATGCATACAATATGAGTCTGTTTATTAATTAAGGTTTAAGCAAATGTATTGCTGTGGACTATGATACGAATCAATTTTGCACCCATAGTTGATCTGAAATAGCAGGTAGAGAACACAGAACAGGACGGCAATGTTCACAGTGTCAAAGAGAGGATTTTGAGACAAATGTGTAGGCTACTTCACTTCAGTCACAACAGACCGAATCATTCAGGAGAACGTGGCCTTGTACCACCCAAAAATGAGTGAGTAATGGGAGGGTCTACGGGACGGGTCCGGGGGAAACACTGCTGCCTGTGAGTTGCTATATATGAAAAGTTTTTTGTAAAATGTATTTACTGGCAATAATTATTGTACAAACAAACAATTGAGGATTATTTTGAAATGAGAGAGAGAGAGAGAAAGAGAGAGAGAGAGTGACATCATCCATTAAGCATAACCAATTCAATCTGGGTTCAGTTGGCTCACACATTCTTTCGCTCCCTCTCTCTCTCTTATGAAAACATTGCGGTCATATTCCTGAGGCATTTCCTCCTCTTCTCGTAAAACCCACTTCAGTTTTTTTTATTTGACATTCTCGGGCCACTGTGTGGAAGAAAAAATAACATACTTTTCTCTAAACTTCTAATGCCGGCAGCATCCATCCAAACCAGAGAAAATCTTGAAAAATACAGGCTACTGTGCGAAAAGGGGGGGGGGGGGGATAAAAAGAAGCCCTAAAATACATAATCATTTGGGAAAGAAATCATACGCAACATAAACGTGCTGACGTGCCCCGTGCGATAACGATGCCCTCGCTCATTGTCGGCTGCTTGCTTGCCGTTTTGAAGAGCGGCGAATTCCGTTCGTCCCTCGCGCCACTGGCGACGCGCGAAAAAGACAACGGTCTGTGGGTCCCGCGGCCGGGCTGGTGAGGCTATAGGAACTTCTGTAACATATATTCTGAACCCTAAAAAACACGATCTCTGTTTGCTTCCCAGGCGTTTATTTACAGTTGCCTTCAACAGCAACAGGCCTTCTCCAACCGCTTTGCAGTGTGCGGATGTCTCATCAGGAGAAGGGTGCCCCCTACTGGTGGATCGTAAGAAGGACAGAGGAGAATCACTGGATCAATTTTAAATATGTATTATTTAAAAGCTGTGAATGTTTGGGAAAGTTTAGGAAATGTGTTCCTCGTTATGTTATTTATTTGCCAACCAGATGTATTTCGTCCAGAGGTACTTATAATTTTCAACATATTATCCCAACATATTATCCCACAGCTTTGTATTTCAACAAGCTTGATTTTGGGGAAAATTAAGTTAGTCTATCGTATGTGGTTATGTTTGTAGGACTATGTGGTTATGCTTGTAGGTGCTGGGTGATGGTACTCTGTGACAATGTCTGTGCTAACGGCGCTATGTTTGGTTAAATGGT
Source organism: Ilyophis sp. 1 JC-2022 (assembly GCA_022702515.1). Classification (NCBI taxonomy): domain Eukaryota; kingdom Metazoa; phylum Chordata; class Actinopteri; order Anguilliformes; family Synaphobranchidae; genus Ilyophis; species Ilyophis sp. 1 JC-2022. The sequence goes on from CM040405.1 coordinate 3,786,702, forward strand.
TGATTGATGAGTTAAATGGTTGATTGATGGGTTAAATGGTTGATTCATGAGTTAACTGGATGACTGATGGGATAATTGGATGATTGATTAGTTAAATGGTTGATTGATGGGTTAAATGGATGATTGATGGGTTAACTGAATGATTGGTGGGTTAAATGGTTGATCGATGGGTTAAATGGTTGATTGATGAGTTAAATGGTTGATTAATGGGTTAAATGGATGATTGATGGGTTAAATGGTTGATTGATGAGTTAACTGGATGATTGATGGGTTAAATGGATGATTGATAGGTTAAATGGTTGATTGATGAATTAACTGGATGATTGATGGGTTAAATGGTTGATTGATGGGTTGGGGTGTAATCTACCTCTGCTGTGTGTGCAGATTGCTTGTGGGGGGGTTAAATCTCACTCAGAAGAGTGTGTGTGCGGCGTGTGTATTTGTGTGTACATGTGCGTGCACACAGAAAAATGTTTCCAATGTGTCGGTCTACGAGAGTGTTTACGTGTCTGTGTGTACATGCATGTGTGTATGCATGTGCATTGTATGAAGTCTACGTGTATTTGTGCAATGTAGCAGTGAGAGAGTAGGTTGCAGGTTTGATTCCCATGTGAGGCACTGCCGTTGTATGTTTAGGCATGGTACTTAACCTGAACTGCTTCAGTGAAATATCCAGCTGGGCTTTAGTTTCTTTGGATTAGAGCATCTGCCAAATACCTAAAATGTAAATGTAGTGTGTGTGTATGCTCAGAAGTGTGTGTGTGTGTGTGTGCGCTCAGAAGTGTGTGTGTGTGTGTGTGTGTGTGCGCTCAGAAGTGTGTGTGTGTGTGTGTGCGCTCAGAAGTGTGTGTGTGCTAAGTGTGTGTGTGCTCAGAAGTGTGTGTGTGTGTGCGCGCTCAGAAGTGTGTGTGTGTGTGTGTGTGCATGTGTGTGTGTGTGCAGGCATGCTTGCGTGGCTGTGGTGATCTACTCAACATGGAAACTATGCAGAAGATGCATCATCCGTGGCCAGTAGGAGTGTCTGCATGCGTTCTGAGGGACTAAATATATCAACTGAAAAAGGCCAACAGGGAGCTGAAAGACGGCAGCAGATAGAGACCAGAGCTGATCGAGTGCTGTGGAGGGAATCGAACCCCCGCCCACGTGGGGGAATCAGCAGATAGAGAAGGGACCAGAGCTGATCGAGTGCTGTGGAGGGAATCGAACCCCCGACCACGTGGGGGAATCACCAACCACCTTCAGTGATGCTGCGACGACCTTCAGTGATGGAGCAGCGACTGTTTTCACTTGCTTAGTTCCCTACCTGTATATATTGAAATTTCCATTTCGCAGGTTCAGTTCCCGCAATGTAAGAGAGGAGAGGCACGGGAACACACTGCGCTTTGCGGTTTGATTGATCTTACAGTTTTGGGGAGGCACAGTGCAACTAGTCCCACAAGTTGATTGACTATTTGATTGATTGATCGATTGACTGATTGCCATAGTAACTCAACAGTGACATGTTTGTGTGTTCACTGTCATGCTGTTCCAACAGGTCCCGTCACATGACCTATGATTTCAGCCAGTTACAGAAACACACTTATGTCCACGTACATGCACACCAACATACACACACACAAACACACACAAACCGGCAGTAAGCCTCAAGAGCATCCTGTTTTTTGCATTCAGAGGAGAAGAATGGATGTCCACATCAAATTTGATAAAAAATGTAAAAAATCCTAAACTAATCTCATGTCTCCTGTCCTCTTTCTGTAAAAGGGGAACAGTGCTATCTAGTGGGCATTAATAAAACTACAGCCTCAAGTTTTGCATTCACATGCAGAACACTTTGCGACCTGAAGGTTTGGCATGCGGCATATTATCTGGGTTACTAATGAGACATGAATGGCAGAGATGCTGCTTTGGAGGTGTCACTGAAATACTGTTTGATAAATCCCCTGTTTGATAAATTCAGTCGTAAAGTTATAGACATTACTGGGATGTTATTTGTGCCACTTCATGGTGTTGGAAACATCTGGCATTTTGGAAGTGGGGCAACACACAAAAAGAGCGAGGGTTTTTAGAGAGTTTAAAAAGTTCTGTAGAGAAAAGCACGAGGGCCACACAAAGAAAAACAGTTCCTCAAAAATTTTATTTAATTTGCACTGAGAAACAAAACAGGGGTTTAGGATTTACAAGATTCAGAAAAATATTCTCAGAAAGAAAAAAAAAACCCAAAATGAACACAAAGGTGCAGAACTGCGGGTGTTTATAAAGATGGGCTTCTGTGCTGGAAGAGGGCGTTAGTGTGGGTGCTTATAAAGATGGGGTTCTGTGCTGGAAGAGGGCATTAGTGTGGGTGCTTATAAAGATGGGGTTCTTTGCTGGAAGAGGGCGTTAGTGCGGGTGCTTATAAAGATGGGGTTCTGTGCTGGAAGAGGGCGTTAGTGCGGGTGCTTATAAAGATGGGGTTCTGTGCTGGAAGAGGGCGTTAGTGCGGGTGCTTATAAAGATGGGGTTCTGTGCTGGAAGAGGGCGTTAGTGTGGGTGCTTATAAAGATGGGGTTCTGTGCTGGAAGAGGGCGTTAGTGCGGGTGCTTATAAAGATGGGGTTCTGTGCTGGAAGAGGGCGTTAGTGCGGGTGCTTATAAAGATGGGGTTCTGTGCTGGAAGAGGGCGTTAGTGCGGGTGCTTATAAAGATGGGGTTCTGTGCTGGAAGAGGGCGTTAGTGTGGGTGCTTATAAAGATGGGGTTCTGTGCTGAAAGAGTGTTAGAAGGGGTGACCCAGGTGGGGCCTCATCATCCAAACTGCAGAAATTATTGATTATTGAGAAGCAGCGATAAACTGGAATGTTGAGCTCTCAAATGTTTTTAATAACAGTTCTTAGCATTAACAGTATTGAGTGAGGGAGAAACTGTCAGGGCCTTTACTGAGAGCATTTGGTATCAGACAGAGGCAGGAAGAAGAAAGAGAACATTCTGCTATAAAACTATAAAAACAGTATTTTATTATTGTTATTATTATTTCCGTCATCACCTTCCCAGCACCGATGAAAGCAAAGATAAAATAGGGGGAACTTTATTTTTTAAATCATGAACTTTTAGATCATATCACTTTTCTTTAGTCAAAAAGTGTGCACTCTCCCGGTGTGACCCTAAAATACGTACTCGGGGGTAACCACAAACCGGTAGAAGAACAGATCGCTGTAACAGGGGTAGCCTTCATTAGCGGTACTGTTGACCACAATCTGGGCAAAGTTGTTCTTGAATTCCTGGACTTGGAAGACGTACTCACCGACACACGACAGGATGAGCTTGTTGGAATGACGAATGTCGCGGTAATGGCTGAGGCCTTGCATGGCACTCATCGAGGTTTGGGGGGTGGAGTCGACCTTGTGACCCCTGTTCCGACAGTCCTCCCGGGTCACGCAGACATCTGTGGCCCAGATGACCATCGTGTTTTTGAAAAGCATGCTGTTGTGCACGGGTGTATTGAAATAACTGCTGGACTGGCGGTACCGTTGGTAGCTCTGCTGGCCGGTGAAGTTGACGGCCAGGCTCCAGGGCGTGGCGGTGTAAATTCGGGGGGAGTGGTGCTCCCTCCTCCGCTCCATGTAGCCCTTGAGTTTAGCAAACGGCAAGGCGTTGAACTGGAAGCCCTCCAGAGCGCCATCGCGGAACACGTTCCGGTGGCTAGCGTAGAGGTTGGAGGTCGCCAGGAGGTCATACAGCTTCTCAGCGGGGATCATAGGGAAGCGGATGGCCCCCAACAGGGCGGCCACGCTCTCAGAGCTGGGCGGGTCCCACTGGGCCTGGACCCAGCTCTCCACAGCCCGCAGGATGAAGGCCTCGTCCGGGACGATTAGGTCAGCCCGGGCCAGCAGAGCCCCCAGAACAACCCGGCTCAGGTTCCCCCAGGCGGGGGACTCCACCAGCTGCTCGCAGTTCCAGGCCAGGTAGCGCAGGCAGGTCTCCTGCAAGACGGGGTCCCCCGTTTCCACGGCATACTCATACAGGGACAGCTGGGCGTGGAATGAACGGTCCTGGGGTAACAGCCAGGTGAAGAGCCTTCCAGAATCCTCCTGCAGCTGTTCCATGGTCAGGTTGGTGGCCAGCCGATGAAGGCAAGGGGCTGAGGCCACAGTGATGTCGATTTGACGCGTGTACAGGTACCTACGGGGTGGGGGCGCAACACCGCATCAGCCACGCCCACTCAAAAAAGGTGGGACGGTGTTCAATTCACTCTCCTCTAAGCCTACAATGAATCCCCCAAAATACAGAAAGCCTGTATATATTGGTGACACTTAATCTTGGTCCTGGAGGGCCGCAGATTCTGCCAGTTTTAGTTTTTGCCTTAAGATCTGCGACCGATTCAGACACAAGAAACCAGGGGGGTATTTCACAAAGTAGAATTACTGAGCTAGCTGGATAACGGTACTGAGTAAAAGCCGGAACCCTCCCAAATCTGGAACATGGACTGAAGTAAAAAGAGCTGTTCCAGATTTACGTTTAGTGCAGTTATCCAGCTAACTCAGTAATCTTGCTTTGTGAAATACCCCCCGGGTGACCTGAGTTAGATGTGTAATCAGCTGCTTTAACTGATCAATTGCTGTGCTACTCAAGAGCAGAGTAACAACGAGCAGCTCTCCAGGGTCAGGAGTGAGGACCATAAGAAAGGTATATATTATGTACATCGGCTTTCAGGTTCTTCACAAATTATCATTATCTTTGGGATTTCTAAATCAACTATATAAACATGCTCGTACTTGTCCTTTGTCAGTCAAAGAATTTGGAGCATCGTTTCTATGTTGTTATCTTATGAACTTTATCTTGAATGACAGTGTATGAGGCCAATTCAATGTTTCTCTCACCACAAGCTCCCATAGTTCATTGCAAAGCCTGCTTGTCTAGAGTAGGGATAGGCAAATCCAGGCCTCACAGGCCGATGTTACTGATCACCAGTTACTGATTATTTAATTATCCATTTACATGATCTGATATTTTAGCTACAATCTGCGATATGAACAGCTGCTGATGAATGTTCTTGTGCCTGTATCGTAGCGTGTTATCGTGGTCTAATTTACGAGTGTTGGTGTATATGACTCATTTGCTGATTGAGCTAGGCTAACCTGCATCCACACCGGCCCGCAAGGCCTGGAGTTTCCCATCCCTGTTCTAGAAGATACCGGTGAAATGCGTGATGGGAACTGCGTTACGTTATTATTATTATGACATTATTTGGGGAAATTATGATTAAGATACATTAGTTGATTAGATTATGATTATGACATACAATATCTGGGTAGATTTGGCTCCTCTTACCTGAGTACCGTGGCGATGTAAGGCCTGCATTCGGGGTTCACCTCCATAGTGTAGCTGTTGGACTCCTGGCTGGTGTTCATAAAGGGGGTGTAGGGCTGGAAGGAGAGGACCAGTCTGTGGACGCACACCCTCTCCTCCTCGGGAACCCCCCCCGGGCTACGCACCACCACCGTGAAGTCGCAGCCCCGCCCACTATCGAACAGCGCCCCCAAGTCCTGAGAGAGCCCCCAAACGTGTTGCACCGGATAAACCTTAGTGTCATTCAAAGTCCTGTCTGGAACAGGAATAAACCTTAGTGTTATTCAGAGTCCTGTCTGGAACAGAGATATACCTTAGTGTTATTCAAAGTCCTGTCTGGAACAGGAATAAACCTTAGTGTTATTCAGAGTCCTGTCTGGAACAGAGATATACCTTAGTGTTATTCAAAGTCCTGTCTGGAACAGGAATAAACCTTAGTGTCATTCAAAGTCCTGTCTGGAACAGGAATAAACCTTAGTGTTATTCAGAGTCCTGTCTGGAACAGAGATATACCTTAGTGTTATTCAAAGTCCTGTCTGGAACAGGAATAAACCTTAGTGTTATTCAAAGTCCTGTCTGGAACAGGAATAAACCTTAGTGTCATTCAAAGTCCTGTCTGGAACAGGAATAAACCTTAGTGTTATTCAGAGTCCTGTCTGGAACAGAGATATACCTTAGTGTTATTCAAAGTCCTGTCTGGAACAGGAATAAACCTTAGTGTCATTCAAAGTCCTGTCTGGAACAGGAATAAACCTTAGTGTTATTCAAAGTCCTGTCTGGAACAGAGATACACCTTAGTGTTATTCAAAAACCTGTCTGGAACAGAGATACACCTTAAGTGTTATTCAAAGACCTGTCTGGAACAGGAATAAACCTTAGTGTTATTCAAAGTCCTGTCTGGAACATGGATAAACCTTAGTGTTATTCAGAGTCCTGTCTGGAACAGGAATAAACCTTAGTGTTATTCAAAGTCCTGTCTGGAACAGGGATAAACCTTAGTGTTATTCAGAGTCCTGTCTGGAACAGGGATAAACCTTAGTGTTATTCAAAAACCTGTCTGGAACAGAGATACACCTTAGTGTTATTCAAAGTCCTGTCTGGAACAGGGATAAACCTTAGTGTTATTCAAAGTCCTGTCTGGAACAGGGATAAACCTTAGTGTTATTCAGAGTCCTGTCTGGAACAGGGATAAACCTTAGTGTTATTCAAAGACCTGTCTGGAACAGGGATAAACCTTAGTGTTATTCAGAGTCCTGTCTGGAACAGGGATAAACCTTAGTGTTATTCAAAGACCTGTCTGGAACAGGGATAAACCTTAGTGTTATTCAAAGACCTGTCTGGAACAGGGATAAACCTTAGTGTTATTCAGAGTCCTGTCTGGAACAGGGATAAACCTTAGTGTTATTCAAAGACCTGTCTGGAACAGGGATAAACCTTAGTGTTATTCAGAGTCCTGTCTGGAACAGGGATACACCTTAGTGTTATTCAGAGTCCTGTCTGGAACAGGGATAAACCTTAGTGTTACTCAAAGTCCTGTCTGAAACGGAGAACTCCACTTCAGCCCAGCACAATCAAACACCCGCATGGATAATGCACACAGGTGAGGCGCAGGTGATAGCCTCTCCAGGTAGATGGCGGAGGACTGACCTATTACACAGATGACTCCAGCGTCCTCGCTGTGCTTGCAGTCTGTCACGCCCCAGCCTTTGGAACCACAGTCAGCCAAGGACATCTCCGTCCCTTTACAGGACAAATCATCCAGCCAAATGGGCCCCGACCCTGCAGCACACATCATGGCCATAAGGACCATGAACAGACAGACAGCACCACAGATGGACAGACAGACAACAGCTTCACGGACAGACCGATTGTATCATCATGAACGGACAGACAGACAGCATCCCTCCGGACAGGGACAAGAGGGGTTTATTAAGTTAAAAGAAAAATCAGAGCAGAAAACACAGAAGAGCGTATTAAACAACAATAAGTCCTAGTCCTGCCACATGCCCATTTTAACCCTATGAAGAGTCAGCTTTTTGGAATGTTCTTCAGTGTTCTAGAACTCCATGATTGTTACATTCTAATTCTTCATTTAAGAACATTCTAATTACATATATGTGATCTTACGCCTTAACTCATTAAGTGCCGTGGACGACTTAAGTCAATAAATATACTAACGTTCTAAAGTGCCATGGGCGACTTGTGTAAACCAAAACGTGTAAACAGTGAAAGCTTTTTAAAAACCTAATCAAAATGCTGTTACTAGCTAAATAAACCATGACATAATGTCCAAATCTTTATGGCTGTATGAGTGGGCTAAACTCATTGCAGAATATTTTTAGACTCCGGTCCCGGCAGATGCACGACCTGTCGAGTGACAAATAAATAAATAATCAGCCATCCAATTCAAAGCATCTACGAGTTTACAACACAACAACATGCCTAAATTCTGAACATAGTCCAAGATAACATGTGGGCTGACTTAACGTGTGTGGCTATTATTGTTGAGTTATGTCTGAATGAATGTACTGTAATGAACTTTGTCAATATTTAAATAATTTGTCTGGAGCAGAAATATTATATTTCTGCTCCAAATATTAAGCAAGATATGGTCAATTAAATGACCATATCTTGCTTAATATTTGGAGCAGAAATATAATATTGGTATCACCACAAATCTGACTCTCCTCTTTTAAGGTATGAAACAAAATGTGTTTCTGGGTCAAGATGACTCAAATGATGGAGCAGGTCAGATATTTATTTGTTCAGTTTATCGTTTATCCATCTACTCAAATAATACAAAGCACTTGTGGTGTCAAAACGGACACTGTCAAACTGTCCAACTTAAAATCTCAAGCAAGAGCTGATTTTGATGGAAAATCACTTTTACACATCACCAATGATGAATGTAAATCTGTTCAATAGGAAAATAATGTGCTTTTTTAGAGGTTTGAACATTGACAGGATCAATATAAAAAAATAGAATGTTTGGCAGCCATATTGGCTTGATACTGCAGGGATTTGTGTTCTTGGAACACTCTGGCACTGAATGAGTTAAAGCAGTGGTACTCAAACTCGATCCTGGGGCCCCCCTGTGTACCCCCTGTGTATATTGGTTTTTGCTCCAACCACAATTGCGATCCAAGAATTTTACTAAGATGTTAATTTTTCTTAATTGCACTTTTCATGTTTTGATGGATTATTTACCCTCTCAAACCAAATTATGTCAGAAAATAGCCATGCATGCCATGCAGAATAAAAATCCCATGTTCACATTTTTCTTATTGTGCTCTATTGCAAACAAGTTCATTAAAAGGGGTAACAAAACTGAGAAAATGAAAGGCTGAGGTGAATCAATAGGCTCCTAATTGGTGAAAGTGTGGACACATGGCCACGGTGAGTCAATAGGCTCCTAATTGGTGAAAGTGTGGACACATGGCCACTAAAACTAACCATTTGGTTGATAATGAACAATTCAAAGACAACGCAAATTGATAATGAGCCAAACCTGCATTGTGTTACGTTTAATGAAACAAAATTATGAAATAACGTAAACACGTGTTCAACAATCTAACCCAATAAAGAGCGTATTGATCAACTCAGTCTTTCATTTGATCAGTTATAACGTTTTGTTAACTCTTTATGTAGTTATTTGCAATATAGCACAATAAGCAAAATGTAAACATGGATTCTACACGAGGGTAAATAATCCATCAAAACATAAAAAGTGGCATGGCGTGGATAGGGGCGTGGCTTAGAGGGCGTGGCCTCACCCTGTCCGTATGCCCCTCCCTCGACAGCGACGTGCGTTTTCTGAAAGCCCAACTGGCGACAAACCACCAGCGCCTCCTCCTGGCCCCAGCTGTCATCGCACACTGTCCCCCACTGGCCCTGGTGGTACACCTCCACACGCCCCTCTGCCGAATGATTCCCCCCCACCAGCCTCACGCGCTCGTCCCGTAGTGCTGGGGAGAGAGAGAGAGGGAGACCCCATGCAGCAGGCTGTCACACTTCCAGCACAAACACACACCCGCCCCAGCTCTTCTGCTACTTTATGACAGAACTGTACTTCATGTAACCAGTTTGTAGTTTCTTCAATGACCTTCGGTATGCACTTATTGTAATAATAGTAATGACCATATCTCTGGCCCCACTGAGAACATTATGGGGCATTGCTCTCTCTCTCGCGCCCGCTCTCTCGCGCTCACTCACTCACTCTCTCGCTCTCTCGCTCAATCACTCGCTCGCTCACTCGCTCTCTCGCTCACCCACTCGCTCTCTCGCTCACCCACTCGCTCGCGCCCGCTCTCTCGCTCACTCTTTCGCTCACCCGCTCGCTCACTCACTCTCTCGCTCACCCACTCGCTCGCTCTCTCGCGCCCGCTCTCTCGCTCACCCTCTCGCTCGCGCCCGCTCTCTCGCTCACCCACTCGCTCGCTCGCGCCCGCTCTCTCGCTCACTCTTTCGCTCACCCGCTCGCTCACTCACTCGCTCTCTCGCTCACCCACTCGCTCGCTCTCTCGCGCCCGCTCTCTCGCTCACCCACCCGCTCGCTCGCGCCCGCTCTCTCGCTCACCCACCCGCTCGCTCGCGCCCGCTCTCTCGCTCACCCACCCGCTCGCTCGCGCCCGCTCACTCGCGCCCGCTCGCTCTCTCGCGCCCGCTCGCTCTCTCGCGCCCGCTCTCTTGCTCTCTCGCGCCCGCTCACCCGCTCGCTCACTCGCTCTCTCGCACCCGCTCGCTCACTCGCTCTCTCGCGCCCGCTCGTTCACTCGTTCACTCGCTCTCTCTCTCACTCACAGCTGTATCCGTGTGCAGGCAGGCAGAGGGAGAGCATCAGCAGACAACGGGCCAGACTTTGCATCCACATCTCCAGCAGAATCCTGTTTAGACTGAGCAAGGGAATAAGACAGGGGGTCGGGTTTCTGTAGGAAAACAAAAAATACGCTGGGTTCTCCTGGAGAAAGAACGCCACCACGATCTTGAAACAGTCACTCCCTAGAAGACTTTTACACAAAGACAGAGACTGGATATCACTGTAGCAAAGTTTCTAAGCACATTTCACACGTTATTGTCCTCATGGTATGTGTTCTTGTTGAACTGTGTATTCAAGGTATTCAAGTTTATAATATTTAGAATAGAATTGTATTAGAGCTGATTTACCCAGTTCACTGTGAACTGCATTGTGTTCATTACTATGGATAGCTGCTACTGTATGGGAAGAATGTGCTTTCTTATCTGTTCTGTAGTTACTTCGATGACCTTTCTGTATGCACTTACTGTACGTCGCTTTGGATAAAAGCGCCTGCTAAATGAATGTAATGTAATGTCAGTTTTGATTCAGGAGAGAACGGAAGCATGGCCTCTGTGATGGATATGAACAGGTAAGAGGAACCATGTTTAAGTACAGCTTGATGATCCCATTTACTCCTGTTATTTATATTTCACTAGCTTTAAAAAGGCACGTGCAATGTAGGCTAAAAGTTGTTGACCTTATTGACTTAAACTGAAAAATACACATTCACTATACACAAGTGAGGAACAAACATCGAGATTGCACTTTGGACTCACTGTGAACAAAAAATAAAAATGTCAATGGTTACTTTGACAAATTATGGCAACAAGTGACACATAGTATTATTGAATATATTTAAAGTCTTATGACATTGATATTAAAATGTACAGAATAATGACGACTGAACTGGAACGCATGACAAACACTTGAACAGCAGGCAGGGTTTTATGCATAGAAGTTTCTAGCATTGTGTACTGGCATTATAAAGAGGTGTGCATTTCTCAAACAGATTGTCCAAGACAATAAATGACCACTGCATCTTGAAAGGGACATCTCTATGCATAAAACCAATGGTAGGATTGTATATTTAGATTGAGAGGCTACCAGAGTGTGGCTTCAGTGGATTTGGTCAAACACTAACAGGCAAACAGACACATAAACAAAAGGCAAAGTCAGGTAATAACAGTTTGATACAAGGGAAATGTGTGTACATAGCAGTGCACCCATTCTTTGGGACAATGCACCTTTGCCAAAAATGGTGTTAGTATGAAAATAGTCTAAACCTTACTTTACACAAATCAACTAATTAACGAAGACGTCACTATGATAATATATTTTCAAATGTAGGCATGTTATAGTTCTAATAGCACATATTAGCCTAAATTACACAATTTTACTTTAAAATTATGTACACGGAATGGTTACACTCCACAATTATAACTTACCATCTCTTCCATCACCAATTCCAGATTTATTAAGGTTTCTTTCTTGCGCGCGGGTTGTCTAAAACCGCGCCATTCCCACGCCTGCAGCTGGATGCATCTCAAAGTCACTAACGTTAGCGCGCCATTCCCACGCCTGCAGCTGGATGCGTCTCAAAGTCACTAACGTTGCCGCTTCTAAGCATTAAGCGGACATAACCGATAGGCATAACTAACGTTATGTTTGCCGTCACAACAAATATTCAACTGCTAGATATACAGCTTTGTATTGTTCACTTACCGCAGTAAAAACAGGACTTACCTTGGAGATATAACCAGAGGAAGACGGGTAAGTTTGTGCTGCAGTGAGCAGAAAGACAACTGAACTCTACATCTGCATCTCTGCTGGTGAATGGGTGCCAAAAATGCATTTCACGTAGGTGGAAATGCACTGTGATTAAAACCAAGAGGCCAAAACCAGGCTTTGCTGTTGAAGCTCACTTCCTGGTTTTTAAATGAGTGTTGCTGTTTGGCGCCAGTGCAGTTGGCTCCAGTGCAGTTGGCTCCAGTATAGGTCTTTCAGGCATGTTATTCAATGCAAGTCAATGGCACCAAATGCGGTAAAAGTCATTTGCCCACGAGAACATGTAGTCGCAATAGGTGCTTTTTTTGTCTAATATCTCCCCATGTGCCGATTAGTTAAGTTATTGTATTGTTTGGGCACTATGTTATGACAAAAACATATTTTGTGGACCAATCCGGACAGTTTGCGGCACTTCCTAGTTAGAGCATGTCACGAGTATCTCCCAGGCTTAGTGGACGAACCAGACCCGGCGGGTCCCCCTGCTCCCTACGGCACTGTCTCTGGCTCCAATTTTTGTACAACATGGCAGCACTTCCGCAGCTTCAAAACGCTTTCCCCCCCAAAAAACCCATTGAAAGTCTATGGGTGACCTCACAGTCACTTTGTCCATATTTTCTAGTCTATGATTAAAACCAAAAACTTCCCAATGAGTAAAATCCATCAACTTTCTGTTTCTGATTTTACTCATAAAATGCAATTTAATTATAATCAACATATTATGGTTGGATTTATTCTACCAAACTGGGTAACTTTATTTGTGGATTTCTTCCCAATCAGGGAGTTTTTACCCGCCACCATTTGAGTGTTTTTCCTCTCACTGGGGAGTATTTACCTCGTTGGCTTTTAGGCGTTTCAGGCCTGGTTTTTGCCCAATTTTCCTTATGTTTCAGTTCTCTGTAAAAAAAAAATATATATATACATATACTACTCAAAAGAAGAAGGGTCAAAAATATTTGTGCATATAAATATAAGCTAACGAGCTAAAATGGTGACGACTAATGACAAAATAATTCTTTGATGGCTCAAAAACAGAAAACACAAAAACAAAAAACTTTTGATTAGACACTAGTATATTACCCTGATGAACAAAGTCATGCACCCCCCAAAATGATGTGATGATGAATGGAAAATGCTCAGCCATTTTACTGCTAAAATTGGCATGCATGGAATGACACTCATGCAAAACACGTGCAAATGGTGCATGAGGTGTCACAATGGTGCATGAGGTGTCACAATGGTGCATGAGGTGTCACAATGGGTGTTTCGAGGCAGTTTGTCAGTTTAGTCTCGTGCTTCAAATCCATGAAAAGGAATTCTGGTTTAACTTTTAAAATTTCTAAAGATAAGTGCAATGAATGCATGTCCCATAATAACGTGATGTCTATAGTCCAAATGACAACCGGATATTCTAACCCTATCTGGCTTAAAAAGACATACTTACAAAAATTATCAAAACATTTCCTTTGACCCTTAAATTCTTTTGAGTAGTATATATATTTAATTGAATGTAACTTTTCTTACCTGTTTACCTCTGTGTCCCTGCAGAGGTCTGTAGCTCCAGGTAAAATTAACTGAACTGTCAGGTATAATCTGCCTATATTTGCGAAGATTTGAGGACCTTGAGCTGAAAGGAGTGTTGCCAGGTCCAAGGTCCTTAATTCCCCCTCATGCCCAGTAAAATTCCCCCTTCTGAAGCAGTTTTTCACTGAACGGCAGAACAATAAATTAGTTTAAGGATGCATCACACATTTGGTTCATTTATAATGACTGAATCTTTAGGTAAAGACCAGCTGGTTAGTCACAAAACCACTGAAATACTGGTTGAAATCTTAACGGAGAACTTTAAGGCAAAAAAAAAAACTTAAGAACAGCAGCTTTAAGTGCTATCTCGTTAATACCATCTTGTTTTCTCGTTAATACGAGATAGTAAGTCGTTAATATGAGTCATTATCATCTCGGTTATACAAGATCATTTTTCTTGTTTATACGAGTCAGTAAGTCGTTGATACGACTTAGTAAGTCGTTTGTACGAGATATAACTCCGCTCTGAACTTATTTCAAGTGCAATTAAAGCTATTTTTGAGTCCTTGCTTGTGTAGGCTACTTTGTGCATCATTTGAACATGGGGAGCGGGGACAAAACACTTTAAAATATAGGCTAACATTGCTCAAAAACCTGATTGTCGTCTGCGTTTTTAACTGTGTTGTGTATTGGATGAATGATGCATCTATTATAGACATATTATATTAGTTGGAACACGTGGTGATGTTTATTATTACAGATTAGGCTACAGTTCACAAGTCAGTAGCCTATATGGTGCAATTATATCGGTAATAGGAAAGATGTTCTCATTCTCGTCAGGAGAGGGCAGTATGGTTATGCGAATGATTGATTAGTTTCTTTCTGGGTGCGGGGGTTTGGAAGACCAAATGAGACAATAAAATTAATTAATTAATTAAAAATGAAAAAGATAATTGTCATTGATTATTCCTCGTTAATATACTGTTCGACTTACTCCGTGCTGTTCTCCCTGAGACAGTTTCTTTTGTGGTTTCATTTTAATTTCACCTTACTGGCCATTTTAGTGTGCCAAAGGTGTTTCTTTTCTATCGTTTCCCCGTTTAAGGTCTAGTATTGAGCTCGGGAGACTTTGTTTTGTACTCTCACTCGTGTTTTAGAGTTCCCCCTATTTTTCTGGGGTGATCTTTACTAGGATTATTTTTTACCCATTAGTGGTTTAAACTCCCTTAGTGGTCCTCACCTTTGTGGGTGACTATGAAATAAATTAACATCGATTTATTATTTTACGTCTCTTTTATTTATTTTATGGTGTATTTATTTCTACTTGTAGGTTATTTATTTCTAGGCGTATTTATTTCAAAACGACTCGGCCTGTCAGTCAACATGAAAGGGACAGGGTCAGCTATGATCATTGGTTGCTCAGTCCATAGAAACCTAGACACCACTCAGATTTCTGCGCGTCCGCCATATTATGCAGTCAAGATCAGCGTATTTTGGTCCTGTTGACAGATGCAGACCTCCCCTGATAAATAAGAATGAACTTGTTTAACTCTTAATTTTCATAAAATTTGACTTGAGAAATATCTGCATAACACAGGTTACTTTTTTTCCAAATTACCTATTTGTAAAATGCCCTTTTAACTAGGCTAGCCTACAAGAGTTGTCAAAATGTATTAATTAGGCCTAGTTGTAGTAGGCCTAAATTAATTAAAAATGTCAGAGTAATATTAATAGGCTACTATAATTGGGACATCAACAAGTTCCACCAAGGGGCCACTGTGGATAGGGTACATGTAATTGACGGGGTAATAATGTCCGCAAAGCCGTAGTTTTATTCCAGGACATTGCATTCTGCAGAAATGTAGCCCAGCTATAATTACAAAATGAGATGGAATTCTAGAGCAAGTTCCAAGTATTCCACTTGGCTTTTTAGATACTTTCACACGTTTAGATACCTTCGCTTTTCTTAACAACTCGTAGCCCACAGATACAATTTTACTGGGGTTAGCCTAGCTGGGGAAACGTAGCTTCCTTATCCAGGAGATCAGCTTCACTGAGAATGTAGTGTATGTACACATGACATATATGAGTATGTACACATGACATACCCAGGTTATATACATGTAACTATGCACTGCGGTAGGCTGTAGCCTAGGTTATAGCCTAATGCAATACAAATTAACATTATTATTAAAGTTTGGAGCCATAACCATAACAGTTATCTATGAAATGCATCATAGCCTATGCCATACAGTCTAGCATTATTAAACATCCACTGAGAGATATGGTGCCTTTACCATAGCTTATATCATAATCCTGACAACATTTTGACGACTCGCTTACATTTATAGCTACCAAGCCAAATAAAAAATAAATAAAACCTAAATAAACATCTAGGGTTTTTTGCTGCATGAACTGAGAATGAGAGTAACCTACATTATATAAGTAGGCCTAAATTAACTTAATATTACGGCCTAAATACAATATCCCCATAAAGACACATCAGCAAATATTACTGTAGCCAAAGCTATATGTATACCATCAAAATGAGGGAGGTTTAGTCGTAGGCTATGAGTTGGTAAGAAAAGCGAAGGTAGCTCAACGTACAAAAAGCCACGTGGAATATGCTTGCTCTAATAATTCCAGCTCATTTAGTAATTATAGCCGGGCTACATTTCTGCATATTATCTGTATAATATACATCATCCATCCAATACACAATGCAGTTAAAAACATAGATGACAATCATGTTTTTGAGTCTATATTTTAAAAGTGTTTTGGCCCGCTCCCCATGTTCAAATGATACACGAAGTAGCCTACACAAGCAAGGACTCAAAAATTGCTTTAATTGCACTTAAAATGCACGTTGAAATCAAAGTACAGAACGTTATATCTCGTAAAAACGTCTTACTAAGTCATATATATGAGAATCTCGTTTATACGACTAAGTAAGTCGTTTTTATAAGATTATCTCGTTTATATGAGATAATATCTCGTATTAATGACTTACTATCTCGTATTAACGAGATATCGCTTCTTTCCGTAAAATTCCATAATTTTCATATAAATGTAAAAATACAGAATTACTGAAAACGTTTAAAGAAAAAAAAACGATTGTTAAACTCATATAGGACAGAACCCAGCCAGGGAAGGAGATGCTGTTAAACTCATATTTGACTGAACCCAGCCAGGGAAGGAGATGATGTTAAACTCATATAAGACTGAGCCCAGCCAGGGAAGGAGATACTGCTAAACTCATATAGGACTGAGCCCAGCCAGGGGAGGAGATACTGTTAAACTCATATAGGACTGGACCCAGCCAGGGAAGGAGATGATGTTAAACTCATATAGGACTGAACCCAGTCAGGGAAGGAGATACTGTTAAACTCATATAGGACTGAGCCCAGCCAGGGAAGGAGATGCTGTTAAACTCATATAGGACTGGACCCAGCCAGGGAAGGAGATACTGTTAAACTCATATAGGACTGGACCCAGCCAGGGAAGGAGATACTGCTAAACTCATATAGGACTGAGCCCAGCCAGGGAAGGAGATGCTGTTAAACTCATATAGGACTGAACCCAACCAGGGAAGGAGATACTGCTAAACTCATATAGGACTGAGCCCAGCCAGGGAAGGAGATGCTGTTAAACTCATATAGGACTGAACCCAACCAGGGAAGGAGATACTGCTAAACTCATATAGGACTGGACCCAGCCAGGGAAGGAGATACTGCTAAACTCATATAGGACTGAGCCCAGCCAGGGAAGGAGATGATGTTAAACTCATATAGGACTGAGCCCAGCCAGGGAAGGAGATGCTGCTAAACTCATATAGGACTGGACCCAGCCAGGGAAGGAGATACTGCTAAACTCATATAGGACTGAGCCCAGCCAGGGAAGGAGATGATGTTAAACTCATATAGGACTGAGCCCAGCCAGGGAAGGAGATACTGCTAAACTCATATAGGACTGGACCCAGCCAGGGAAGGAGATGCTGTTAAACTCATATAGGACTGAGCCCAGCCAGGGAAGGAGATGATGTTAAACTCATATAGGACTGAGCCCAGCCAGGGAAGGAGATACTGCTAAACTCATATAGGACTGAGCCCAGCCAGGGAAGGAGATGCTGTTAAACTCATATAGGACTGAACCCAACCAGGGAAGGAGATACTGCTAAACTCATATAGGACTGAGCCCAGCCAGGGAAGGAGATGCTGTTAAACTCATATAGGACTGAACCCAACCAGGGAAGGAGATACTGCTAAACTCATATAGGACTGGACCCAGCCAGGGAAGGAGATACTGCTAAACTCATATAGGACTGAGCCCAGCCAGGGAAGGAGATGATGTTAAACTCATATAGGACTGAGCCCAGCCAGGGAAGGAGATGCTGCTAAACTCATATAGGACTGGACCCAGCCAGGGAAGGAGATACTGCTAAACTCATATAGGACTGAGCCCAGCCAGGGAAGGAGATGATGTTAAACTCATATAGGACTGAGCCCAGCCAGGGAAGGAGATACTGCTAAACTCATATAGGACTGGACCCAGCCAGGGAAGGAGATGCTGTTAAACTCATATAGGACTGAGCCCAGCCAGGGAAGGAGATGATGTTAAACTCATATAGGACTGAGCCCAGCCAGGGAAGGAGATACTGCTAAACTCATATAGGACTGGACCCAGCCAGGGAAGGAGATGCTGTTAAACTCATATAGGACTGGACCCAGCCAGGGAAGGAGATACTGTTAAACTCATATAGGACTGAACCCAGCCAGGGAAGGAGATACTGTTAAACTCATATAGGACTGAACCCAGCCAGGGAAGGAGATACTGTTAAACTCATATAGGACTGGAACCAGCCAGGGAAGGAGATGCTGTGAAACTCATATAGGACTGAACCCAGCCAGGGAAGGAGATACTGTTAAACTCATATAGGACTGAACCCAGCCAGGGAAGGAGATACTGCTAAACTCATATAGGACTGAACCCAGCCAGGGAAGGAGATACTGCTAAACTCATATAGGACTGAGCCCAGCCAGGGAAGGAGATACTGCTAAACTCATATAGGACTGGACCCAGCCAGGGAAGGAGATGCTGTTAAACTCATATAGGACTGGACCCAGCCAGGGAAGGAGATACTGCTAAACTCATATAGGACTGGACCCAGCCAGGGAAGGAGATGCTGTTAAACTCATATAGGACTGGACCCAGCCAGGGAAGGAGATACTGCTAAACTCATATAGGACTGGACCCAGCCAGGGAAGGAGATGCTGTTAAACTCATATAGGACTGAACCCAGCCAGGGAAGGAGATACTGCTAAACTCATATAGGACTGGGCCCAGCCAGGGAAGGAGATGCTGCTAAACTCATATAGGACTGGACCCAGCCAGGGAAGGAGATACTGTTAAACTCATATAGGACTGGACCCAGCCAGGGAAGGAGATGCTGTTAAACTCATATAGGACTGAGCCCAGCCAGGGAAGGAGATGAGGAAAACTCATCCACTTGATCCACAAGGCCTTCAGTTTCCCCATATATTAGGTGAAGCATTACATCCAGCACCACATCCCCAGCCCTCTTACACCAGTGTTACTTCTGTAAAAACAGTCACACTGGCTCTTGGTCACACTCTACTGCTCACCATTCACACCGTCTTCTCAAAGGGCCACAAGAGAAAAGCATAACCGTATCTATTCGGCCTGATAAACACACAATAATCAAGCAGGCAATGAAGAGCCAAACAACGTTTTCCTCAGACATTTTACTGGATGAGAAACAGAAATGTATGTGTGTGTGTAATATATATATATATACAGTGGTGTTCAAATAAATAGTAGTGCGTTAAAAAAAAGTGAATAAAGTGCAAATATTTTTTAATAGCTTTTAGTTCCATATTTCAAATGTAGTGGAAGCATTACACATTCAATTCCAAATCAAAACAAATTTTATCAAATCTGTGTTATTCTTTTACAGGAAGCAAAGAAGAGGAATATTAATCTGTTCAA
>CM040405.1:4455098-4674131 GCA_022702515.1 Ilyophis sp. 1 JC-2022
CGCCAAATTTATTTTTATGTTGTCATATTATTAAAACATTTGCACCAAGTATTTGACTTTGTTTTTATTTGCAGGTTATACTATAAAATAATTAATTTAATGTCATAATATTATTAAACCATTTAAAATTCTGTTTTAAAACATTTCAAAAATGATTTTTGGTAGGATATTTCAAAAAAGCCCTGTAATATTTTAGAGGCGTAGACAAGGCATATGGGTCTGTGTACCTACGAGTCTATGGCATAGATATTCACAACATGGATGGTCGTTAATGGAAACATTGGACTGTAATACATAGTGTATAAAACCAAATGTGTCTTGACTGGCTCCGTTTCAATCATGGCATCTCCGTTCATTAACAACCCTGTAGATGAGGGGGCACAGATAGTAAGGAGAGCGTTTCAAGCGGGGAGGTAGCCAAATGGGTTTCATACATGCACTGTCATCATAACCAAATAGCCTACGCACTTTAGCCTATACATGCAGAAGGCCTATAACTTGTTGCACTGGTAGTTTTACCACAGCTATTTTGCTATATATGGTCACCATTTCTAAAGATGATCTGCAACTCTGATGGCCTATTCACCAACATTTAGATTTGAATTCTGGTACTTTTTGGCCCACTTTGTTTGCTCCAAACTACAAAACAAAAAGTACTATTAAAGTGCTTCTTCTTTTTTTTTTTTTTTTTTTTTAAATTGAGGAGATGCAAAGCACATCATACTGATTTCGCAATTGGACTAAGGTATGCGCTCGGCAATCGATTCCTATGCTGCGTCTCGCGCTTTATTAATTACTGTGGTGTTGCCTTTTTTGTAATTATAGACTTGTAATCTTGATAAAACTGCATCATGAGTTCCTGTTCCCCAGCTGACACCACGGTACGTTATTTTACTCTGATCGAATGTTTAAATTGACATTCACTAATTCTGGCTGTTTAAATAGTCCATGAACTAGTAAATAGTAACTTAATTTCCCAAACCTCGCTTTAATCAGGCTTGAATTAGCTGCAACTCTTGAGTAAAGCTTTGTGAAACGGAATTTATCCACGCTATCAAACCTGGCTAATTGAAGCCAGGCTTATTTTAGTTAGTACGGAATTTCTTAGCCAGCTTCGTGGAATACCCCCCTATTCTCATCAGTATGTTATCAACATTAAACATCACATCCATTCACGTCAACAAAAGTTGTTGGTAGGTAGGCTATGCGACAAAACGCATTTCAACGTTATTTTGCTTGAAAATGATTGATATTGATATGTCAAATTTAAAGTTTCACAGTAATTCAGACAAATTAATGACCAGCACCCGAAAATACATAATTCGAAAAGGTTTCCTGTGCGTGTATGGCACAGATAATGGTCACAGGTGCTGTACAGAGAAACAGAAGAAAATTTTAAATAAAAAAACCAGACCGGAACCCCCAAAAAGCAAACTACGTCAAAACTACCCCGTGAGAAGAACACCCAAACAGTGGCGAGAAAAAAAACCTCGGAAGGGAAGAAATCTCTGGAGGAACATGGCTAGAGGGGGAGCCCATCCTTTGGATATAGGCCACAACGGAGCAGGATGCGTGGCAACCATTATGGTGTAGCTATAGGACTGCAATACTTAGTATTGCAACTACTGAACCACAAAAAGCAGAACAGCCATTTCACCGCTTTGACACAAAGTCTGAACGATTGTCTTCAGACGGCAAGATGAAAAAACAGAAACAGATACATGAAATAATTTACGAAACACGTATAATTTATTTGGAATGGTGCTCGTTCAATTTGTGTGGGTAGATATCCAGTATTGTTTATTGTAGCGTGGCCTAAATTTGATATCAATACTTTTAATGGCAGGACTAAAACTTTAAGGAGGACCTGTAGACAGTGCTTTTTATGCCTGAGTAAATTTGCACGTTGAAAACGTTTATTTTTTTATTTTAACAAGCTGAAGAGTCCTACACAATAAATAACATTAGGCTATTTAACTTGCGAAATATTTAACTCAATGTAATCTTGCTGCCCATCTGACTGAGGAGTAATGTTGAGCCAATACGAAGTTTTCAAACTTTAAATTAATTTACCTACTGCCACATTATCAAACAGAAAGGCTTGTGCTAACATTAGCGAAATGCAAGGAGCAACGCGATTTGAAGAGGCTAAACAAAACAGGCAGAACTGTTAAATGATTACAATAACTGGGAGAAAGAAAACTCACCACTAGTTCGTTGATGACTCAATTACTAAACAAAGTCAGTTTAATAACTACCGTAATGAAATTATCGGCGGAGAATGATCCCGCGTGTGAACGTCAAGCGAGTGTAGTTCAGTAGAACAGTGTATAAAATATTCTATAGTTACGGCGAGTGTATGGAAGCTCGAGTTTAAAGCTAGTCTTCCGGTAAGAGTGATACATTTCAGAATAAAAGCTAGAATTTACTTTCTACTATTGTGTAGTATTGAACGCAAAAATGCTATCTGCACATAGAATACTGCACAGTTGTTCTGGAACCAAATAATCTGTGCAAGTCTTCATGAATAAATTTCATGACTTGGTCAACCAAATTTATTTCGTCATATTTGACTATTTTATGCGAGCCAGTACAAATCTCGTTCTTGTGCAAAGGATTCTAACTAAAAAAATAGGGATAATGGAGATTCTACTGTTAAAAACATTTTTTTGCATATGACAGATGACAAATCTTGTTGTCCTGAGAAGGAAAATGATTCTAAGAAGTATTCAATTAAATTCCATTTAATTTGTATAGCGCTGTTACAGAGATACTGTCTCAAATAATTTTTGTGGGTTCCTCAGTGTGTCTACTAAACTCCTCAAAAAAAGTTTGGAAACGTTATTTCGGTCGATTATTCCTCCCCTTTAATAATACCAATTGGTATTGTATTTTATATCGTTGGAAAGCCTGATTAGTCACCTTTACAACGAGGTACAACTTGTAAGGATCATGCATTCGTGGAATGAGCAACACAGCTAACCGTGTGGGTACCGGCCCAAAAAAATGTGCCAAAATCCCCTGCAATATTCTTCTGTTGGTATTCACTCTCGTTTTGAGCTTCAAGTGCTGGCAGGTGTATGCCAGTCACAGGTGTGTGACACCTTTCAATGGGGGCAGTGTCATGGTGTGGGGCGGTATCTCTCTCACAGGCAAAACAGAACTTGTCATCATTGAAGGCAATCTCAATGCAGTGAGATATCGGAATGAGATTCTGGAGCCAGTGGCGATCCCATATCTCCAGAATCTGGGACCTAACTCCATCCTCCAGGATGACAACGCTCGCCCCCACAGAGCCAGGATCATCACAGAGTACCTCCAGAATTTGGGAGTGGAGAGGATGGAATGGCCTGCCGTGAGTCCAGACCTCAACCCAATTGAACACTTGTGGGATCAGCTTGGGCGTGCTGTACGTGCCAGAGTGACCAACGCAACCATGTTGGCTGACTTGCGACAAATCCTGGTTGAGGAATGGGATGCCATCCCACAGCAGTGTGAGACCAGGCTGGTGACCAGCATGAGGAGGAGGTGCCAAGCTGTTGTGGCTGCGTATGGATCTTCCACACGCTACTGAGGTCCCTGACAGTGTAAAATGAATAAAGTGTAAAAATGGCCAATATGTGTTGTTTTTTCCTTATTACTGTGGGAGAGTGCAATCATCCAGTCCACCAAGCAACTCAAAACGAGAGTGAATACCAACAGAAGAATATTGCAAGGGATTTTGGCACATTTTTTTGGGCCGCTACCCACACGGTTAGCTGTGTTGCTCATTCCACGAATGCACGATCCTTACAAGTTGTACCTCGTTGTAAAGGTGACTAATCAGGCTTTCCAACGATATAAAATACAATACCAATTGGTATTATTAAAGGGGAGGAATAATCGACCGAAATAACGTTTCCGAACTTTTTTTGAGGAGTTTATAAGAATTAGATGAGTTTGACTAATCTCGTTCCCAGTTTTATCTCCGTCTCACGAGGAGATAAAGCCTGGAAAAGAACGACTGCCGAAAGTGTCTATAGGGTAGGATTTCCGGTGTACAATGGGGGAAATAAGTATTGGACATGTCAACAATTTTATTATCAAACATATTTCCAATGTAGCTATTCACATGAGATTTTGACCAGAAATTGGTATTAACTCAATAAAAAACGTTACAATTCTTTAAAAAAGTTATGTGCAATAAAGTGAAATGACACAGGAAAAAAGTATTGAACACGCTAAATTAAATGTATTTAATACTTGGTAGAAAAGCCATATTTTTTAAGTCATAGTTTTCTAAGTCATCAAGGGTCTGATGTATTAAACAAGCCTTTAACCATCACACTGCTGCCAGAAATACAGTAGATATGGATGGATAACTTGAAGGGTTTCTTCTCCTGACTTATTTTTCCATAGAGTTAAATAGGAAAATCTGTCAGGAGAAACAACCCTTAAAGTGATCCTTCCATATCTACTGTATTTCTGGCAGCAGAGTGATGGTTAAAGGCTTGTTTAATACATCAGACCCTTGATGACTTAGAGCCACTTAGCCAACCATGTGTTCTATACTGTTCCAGTGTAATTTACAGCTAAATCTTGTCTCACCCCCCAATTCCCATAGAAATCCATTCAAATGCAGAGCTGTTATAGTATCGCTTTCTGAGAGTACCAGCAAATAAGATATCAAGAGCCTTTTGATGTTGTTGGGTCACAAACATCATAAAGTCATGGCATTCAAAGGATATGCAACTAAATATTAAAAATATGGCTTTTCTACCAAGTATTAAATACATTTAATTTAGCGTGTTCAATACTTTTTTCCTGTGTCATTTCACTTTACTGCACATAACTTTTTTAAAGAATTGGAATGTTACAATTTCTTTAGCTGTGTAGTTTTATTGAGTTAATACCAATGTCTGGTCAAAATCTCATGTGAATAGCTACATTGGAAATATGTTTGATAATAAAATTGTTGACGTGTCCAATACTTATTTCCCCCATTGTATGTACTTCCCCTGGAAGGTGTTTCCGAACGGAAGGTATTTCGACCAATCACAACACGGTGTTCATGAAAATGTATCCCCCCCCAGAAACAACCTCATTATCACCATCTCGTCCAGCCTAACACCCATCTCATGATACCCATAAAATGGAACGTTTTACTAGTTTTAATGGTTTTGTCGAAGATTTTGGCAGATTTTTCTTGAACAAACATTCAGCGTTCGCTTCTTCTTCGTTCGAGATTTAATAGCATCCGTTTCGTTCTTTGTTTCGCTGGGGAATGTAAACATATCTGCGCCGCTTTACCGGAACTGCCTGTAGCCCTGTACTTCCTGTACTTCCGTTTACACACTTTCGGAGATATATGTTGTCCAGCCTAGTTTCAGACAACGCATTTGCCCTAGAAATTGTGGCTGGGGTTTAACAACTACTTAGACCTATCGTACCGACTGCTTTGATTGGGGGGGCATGAAGAGATGTTGGTGGGGTACAAGGGGGGTCCCCCCTCAGAAAACATTTAGCCTTTTAAAACTAATTTCCTGAAATTATTTACCAAACTATTTACCCTGTTTGGTACAACATGTACACCAGAGTTTGCATATTTGTTATGGTAATGCATTTTATTTGAGATATATGTGAAATATTTTTTAAAACCTTTATTTGCTCAGACAAATTGAAAATGTTAAATTATTAAAACAATTCACACCCCATATAAAGTAAATTAATTTGTTGGCAATTACGATTATGACTCTTGTGCAATTACACTTATAAACAGGGCTAGTAAAGGAGAAAACAATGACACAGTGAAAGACATGAGTTCATACAGAAATGTTTATAGAATAAAGGCACTGGTATGTGCACGTTCACAATGTAAAATTTCCTAAACAATAAGTAGGTAAAACATTAATTATCCAGCACCTTTTGAAATATAGTTACAAGATGCTTTACAATGGTACAACGTAATATAAAATAAGAAAAAAAGCAAACTATATAAAACGTAGCTTAAATTACATAAAAACAATAGAAACACAAATTAGACAAATGCTAGGGAAAACAAAACAAATTAATTTTGTATAGTCTGTCTGCTTTGCTCTGTCTTGCGTTATACTCGCTGGCTGAACAAGCGATGAAGCTAATTACTCACTTTGTCCTGTATACCTGTAAAGTGCAGCCCAGACAGCGCATTCTCAAACGTAAGACAGATTGATTGAAAGGTTGTTTAAAGGCTGCTACAAGTCTGGATAGTTGAATTTCACTAAAGATGAACTGAAATATGGTAATTTGCTGAAGATAACGAAATCGCAGAACTCTTTGTTAGACGGCATATCATTGCTTGACACTGACTTTAATTTTGTGGTAGTGATAGCAAGTTTTTAACGTTATTTTAAAATGAGCCTACGATTATAGTTCTAGCATCGGAGTAATTGAGGTTGTGTTGACAGATGGCTCTAGCTGTTGCCACATGTAACCATAGCAACAAGTTATAGCCTAATGGTTGGTTCACACTGATAGCGAACATTAAATATGCAGATAAAAAGCACTTTTATCAGGTGAATGTCTTATTGCAACAAGTTCCATCTAGCCAAGCAATCTTGTGGTCATTGTCGCAGTATTTATTAAGTTTGGAAAAATGAATTTAAGGTAGTTATGCAGAGTGAGGGACACAGCCGACTGGCTGCTGTAGCACTTCACAAAACCGGCAGCTAAATGCACTTTTCATACAACAGCATGCCAATCTGCAATTGAAAATCCTGTTTTATAAATATATGTCTGTCTGATAAAGTTGCCTAGTGCTAATTTAACAAAGTATTTGCTTATTAGCCCATTAATCAGCTTGGTAGCTCTCTGCACAAGGAGAACAAACATGGGGTGCTTCCCAGTAATCGAAAAATGCACCCTCTTTTCCTCCACTACCACCTCCTCTCCTCCATGCCCCGGACACGGATCTTTGTGTTTGAATCTTAATTACGTATTAAATGGTTACATATTAATTAATGTCTCGACGCAATCCGCAATGTCAGGTACATTGTATACTGGACATGCAACTACTTGTTCTTGAAAAGTTCAGGCAGTTTTGCATACTTCCAGGCAGGAGAAGAGTGGTAGTGGGGGAGTGGAGGAAAGGAGGTGGGGAGTGAAGAATATAGGGACACACCCCCCATATTAGAGAGACATCCACTCAGCTTGACATTTCATCACATGCACCCGATTGGCCAAAATTATGGTCACATTTGGAAGACATGTCAGGAGGGCACTGATTCCATAGGAAATTAATGGGTTCAATTCATTTTCAATGACAATTTTCACATCTTTAATTGCTAATAATGAATGAATAGTTCGATTTTGAATAGAATACATCTGCACAATTACTAGAATAGGGTTTTGCATTTTTGTATTGATAGCCTAGTATAAAAACGGCAGGACTTTGTTTATAAAAATGGGAAGAAAGAAGAAGAATAAGAAAGGTCCTGAGAAAGAACAGTACTTTACTTTTCACAAGCAAACTAATTAAAGGGCTGAGCTGTCCACAGCTCCAAGTCTGTCATGAGCAGGAAATATAAACCCTGAGATGCATAAAGATCTTTTAAAAAGGAAGTATTGTTAGACAGAGAACAAGCCATCTTGATCTGGGAATGTCTGTTAAAGAGGCCAAATCCACAGTGCAATTCAAATACAACTCTATGAAATAAAGGGCAAAACAAAGATCCTCAACTGATATCTCAGACAAAACATACTGTCTGAAATCTATTGATCAGCTTGAGCTGACACACATTACAGCCTCTACATTGGCAGTAAAAGAACTGTAAAGGCCAGTACTGTCAAGTACTTTTTTACAATCAATATTTAATACACATTAGCATGTTTCTGTGTTGACATTGTTTGCTATTTATATTCCGTTTTCACAAGTTTTCACATTGTTTCTTTCAAACTAATTATAATGGTTTCAATGTCACTATCAAAAAATATCACCCTTCAACCTACAAGGAATTACATCGTACATTCAATAGGAAACGCATTCAGTTCCCATGCAAAGGACTTGCAATGAGTAAATTTGTCAGGTTCTTCACCTGTATGAATTCTCTTTAGCTCATAAAAATAATTGTATATTTTTAAAAACATTAAGTACATTTTAATACTCAGGTGACAATTTAAAGCAGATTTAATAAAAAATCTCATCCCACACCGTGAACAACTTTAGGGCTTTTCACCTCTGATTTCTCAAGTGGAAATCCAAAGTAGATTTTGTATTAAAACACTTCTCACACTGTGTACATTTATACGGCTTTTCTCACATATGAATTGTCAGGCAGTGATTTAAAACAAGTACATGAAAAAAATCACATTCCACACTGAGGTTTTTCATCTGCACAAATTCTCAGGTGTATATCTAAGGAATATTTTGTATTAAAAACATTCCCCCACTATAAATAATTCTCTGATGCTTATTTACAATGGGCTCCAGAATTACTGGCACCCCTGACTGGCAATGCACAAAAAATACTTAAGAACTAATAGACAATATAATTGAGATACTCAAAATGCAAATATGTATATTGTAGTTTATTATTGTTTCAATGTAACTAACCAAAATCATACATTTAATAAAAAATACATTTCACCTCCTCCCGAACATGGCAGGCAAAATGCCTTTACATCCGTGGCGCTGTAATGGCGACATGTAGTCCAGCTGTCTCTCGTGTTCGTGTTTGTTAATTTTAATGTGTTTTGTTGTGTCAGGCTTTTGTCTTTTTTTTTTCATGCGCTGTGTGTCTGTAGTGGGACGGGGAAGCAGGCTGGAGATTTTTCAGAGCACTCCTGCTGCTCGTTTTGATAATATTGACGAATTGTCTAGTCGATATAATTTTGTTTGTGGTCGTCACCATGGAGACGCATTCGCAACATATGCTCAGGAATGTCTGTTGGATCTGCAGACTGCAGCAACAAAGTTTACCATCGCTCTTCACCGGAGTTGAAGATGTCGGGACTGATCCGGGAGTGCAGGCAATATTCAAAAGGCAACCAGGGAAGGAGAACATAATGCGGGGGAGGAGTGAGGAGACGACTGGGAAGATTGACGCAGTTCGGCGCTCCGCTTTGGCGGTGTACAGAGACCGCGGCGCTGCGTGTATGGAGGAGAGTCGTGGAGGCGGAGTTTGTGTGTTGGACTGCTTGGTGACACTGGACATCTCGGGACAGCGGGGGCACAATATTTTTAATCATGGCTGTATTGCACGTTAATTCACTTGACTGATGTAATGATTCTGTTGGATGTCTTTGTTTGATATGTTTGTTTGTGTGTTGTGTGTCTGCCCCACTGTCTATGTCTTTTTTGTTGTTGCTGGGGCTACACCTGAAGTCACCTAGCGGGAAATAAAAGTTATTCTATCCTCTACCTGTCAGGTTTTCAACCATTTCATATCTTTTGAATTTTTGAATATTTACCCTGACAGTGCTCAGTGGCATTTTAAATTGTTTGAGGATATACTTGTTGCCATTACCAGATTTATGAAGGTCTATGAGAATCAGTCTCTTTTGAACTGCCAGTACTCTTGTTTTCTTTATGGTTCTGGATGACAAAGGGATATTGCATGCATATTACCTCATTTATATACCATTGCAAAACAGGAAGTGATGTAATGACACAATATAGTTCCTTAAGACTTAGATAAGGTTAAATCAGTGGAATTTCACTCCTGGTTTGATTTAATTTACAGTAATCTTGAGGGGTGCTGTCAGGCCAAAATGTGTCCGTGAGCCAAAATTGATCCGGGCCAGAGATCGGAATGCTTGGAATGTCGTTGCTATGCCAACAGACACGCGAGCATTGTGACGCGTAGCATTGTGACGTGTTCGCAACTTGCTTTGACCTCAGAATCACCGGGTGACAAACTCGCGTTTGCTTTTATCCTACAAAACAAGGCATTTTCATTGGGTGAACGCGATCGCATAGCAAATACAGTAAAAAAATAATAATCGGTCATCAGAAAAGCTACCAATAATAGGCCCAAAAAATAACAATTAGGCCGACTGATCGACGTGACAGTAGATTAGTTTTATTGGGCTATTCAACAACGCGATAGGCCTACTTACTCTTTCCACCTCGCTGGTTTAACTTGCAGGACGAACAGGCTATAAATGCGTTTAATTTTTTTCCTTCGTTTTTTTTTTTTTTTAAAATCCGGCGTTAACATTAGTAACGGATGCTCATTTTTTTATAAAGCAACATTTGACCAGGAAAACATGACATTTCAGTGCAAATTATGTCAATATGTAATTTAAATGTGTACATTAATAAGATTATACGTTTAACCGACTAGTGAGGGTAGCAACGTTTACTCCATCGATTCTGAGGTGAAATTAATCACCAACACAATCTAAAATCGAAAACAATTAACAATATAAAGCTTAGTAGCCTATACAAAGGGAAACTATAAAGGTTATCTGAGTGATAGTGATGGTTATTTGAGTGATGTAGTGATTTATCTCCGTCCAACGATCTCCGGCGATTCTGAGCTAAAAGCAAGTGCAAACTTGTCACCCGGCGATTCTGAGGTCAAAGCAAGTGCGAACACGCGTCACAATGCTCGCGTGTCTGTTGGCATAGCAACGACATTCCAAGCATTCCGATCTCTGGCCCGGATCAATTTTGGCTCCCGGATCAATTTTGGCCTGACAGTGCCATTAAATGTGAAATAGATTTTTAATTAAAATAAATAATTTTGGTTTGTCTCATTGAAACATTGATAAAGTACAGTATTTCTCATGTTTAGGTATTTTGAGTTTCTCAATAATGTTATTTTTTTAAATAATATTTTTAGTGCATTTCCAGTCAGGGTTGCCAGTAATTCTTCAGCCTACTGTAAATTAAATGCATTGGATAAGCAGTTCCCACACTGACGACATTTGTAGGGCTTTTCACCTGTATAAATTGTCAAGTGAATATGTAAATCAGACTATGTACAAAACACTTTGTAGACCGTGAACACTTGTATGGCTTTACACCAGAAATAATTATCTGGAGGCGATTTTAATAAAAGTCTGGAGAAGCACTTGTAGAAATTTTAACTGATGAATTCTCAGGTGCACATCGAAAAAAATATCATACCAAAACACTTCCCACACTGAATACAATGAAGGACTTTTCATCCGTGTGAACGTGCTGCTGCTATTTGGATTACATTTTGTTAAAGACAACCTTCCCAGACTGAGGACCCTTGTAGGGGGTTTCACCAGTATGAATTCTCAAGTGCCGATTTAAAGATGCTATTCGGAAAAAGCACTTCCCACAATTAATACATTTGTAGGGCTTTTCACCTGTATGAATTCTCAAGTGCTGATTTAAAGATGCTATTCGGGAAAAGCACTTCCCACAATTAATACATTTGTAGGGCTTTTCCCCTATATGAATTCTCAGGTGCTTATTTAAATAATATTTTGTACGAAAAAACTTCTCACACTTTGTACACTTATCCAGGTTTTCACCTGTATGAATTCTCAAGTGCCGATTTAAAGATGATGTTTGGGAAAAGCACTTCTCACAATGAATACATTTGAAGGGCTTTTCACCTGTATGAATTCTCAGGTGGCTATTTAAAGTCGACATGTCGGAAAAGCACTTCCCACAATGAATACATTTGTAGGGCTTTTCACCTGTATGAACTCTCTGATGATTATTTAAATGGGATATGTGGGAAAAGCACTTCTCACAATGAATACATTTGAAGGGCTTTTCACCTGTATGAATTCTCAGGTGGCTATTTAAAGTCGACATGTCGGAAAAGCACTTCCCACAATGAATACATTTGTAGGGCTTTTCACCTGTATGAACTCTCTGATGATTATTTAAATGGGATATGTGGGAAAAGCACTTCTCACAATGAATACATTTGAAGGGCTTTTCACCTGTATGAATTCTCAGGTGGCTATTTAAAGTCGACAAGTGGGAAAAGCACTTCCCACAATGAATACATTTGTAGGGTTTTTCGCCTGTATGAACTCTCTGATGATTATTTAAATGGATTATTTGGGAAAAGCAATTCCCACAATGAATACATTTGTAGGGCTTTTCACCTGTATGAACTCTCATGTGTCTAATTAAAGACCATTTTGAACAAAAACACTTCTGACACTGTGTACACCTGTACAAATTTTGACCTGTATTAATTGCATCCTTATTTCTTTGAATCATCTTACTTTGAAAGAAATTCAAACGGCGAGGGTTTTTAGTTGAATTAATTATCATGGGTTCAATGATCAGATTTGGTCTCTGGCAATCATTTTTAAGTTTGTTGCATCTGTTTGTATTTTTTTGGACAATTTTGGTCTGATTCCTATTGTTTATATCACAGGGAGGGATTACATCCCCACAATGGGTCGGCAGATCATGACTTTCTTCTTTTTTACAGTTTGTATTTGGCTCTTCTGCACGTTGCCATGGTTCAGTCTGGTCTTTGTGATCAGTAGCAGCTCCATTCATCTCAGTATTCATGAGATCACTCACTAACCTTTCACTGGATTCACACTTAATTTGATCAGATTTCATATCAACACATTTAATATCCTGCAAATCGCTGATGTGTTCTGCCTTAAGGTATCCTCCATCATCAGTCTCTGTTTTGATTTGGTCAGGATGCAGATGGGTTACATATCCCAGCTCTGTACTGTCTAGGCTCTCAGTCTTAATAAGATCCCCAGAGTGGATGGAGCCAAGATCTGTTTCTGTTTTGATCAATGATGTGTGTGTGTGGTGTACATCACTGACCCCGCTGTGTGCTGTAACACACTCTGGCTCCAGTGTGTTGAGTTCTGGTGTAGCACACTCTGTCTCTGACTCTGCCATGTGGACAGACTCCAGTCCACTGAGTTTCTCTTCTTTCTGTCTGATCCTGTGCTGCTCAGTGAGCTCTGGTAGTGTTGTCTCAGTGTCCCGTCTCAGACAGACTCCTGCCTGCATCCTTCTGCTGCTCAAAGGTGTGCAGAAGTGCAGCTCCTGGAGGGAAACAGAGGAAGGGAAATCACACGCTATCAAAACCAAATTGCCATAAACGAAGTCTCTACTGTCACGCAATTGGCGTTACAAAACTTGCCGTTTTCTTTGCTTTACTCCCATAGCTTTCAGTCGCTCCACAATCCTCCGGTAAACATTTGAGTCACAGACAGTAGCCTACCATCAATGAGTCTTATAATACCCCTTTCCAGACTTATATTTTATAATTCTGATTTCCACTTCTGTCCAGTTATTTCCCATATCTGTTCCAGTGACGACCGTTTTGTTTGTTCTGACCTACCAGCCGATGCCAAATTTTACCAGCCACCCCAAAAACTTTTTTAATACATGTTTAGTAGCTCTAATAAAATAGTATTTATAATATCACGTAGGCTATTAAGGGTCAAACCGTCAAACACTGTGTATAAATTTATTACATACATTTAATCTAATCTATTATCTAATACTACAGGTTTTTCTGAACTAACAGATGCCAGTAGGCCTAACGTTAGAGGGAGCTGTCCGCAGACAGCTCGCTCTAGAACGTATTGAGCAAAAAGTTTTTTTTTTTAAGGTTTTTTGTTTTTCTGTGTGACGCTTGTTTAAATTTCTTTATGGCAAATCGAACGCATATAAGTTGCACTGGACTCTGCGTTGCTAAACGGATCATCGGAATTGGCGGAAGTAGAAAAATGTTTTATTTCACTGCTTGTTTCTTTGATAACTTGTAAACGATCTTATTTTCCAGCAAACTACCGTAATTTCCTACTTTTTTCACACGCTTTGAACCCTGCGGCCTAAACAACGATGCGGCTAATCTATAGATTTTTACGGGCTAACGGCCTCCAGGGGGCGCTCTAGCAGGAAGCGCAAGAGCGAGACAGACAGGTGGAAGAGATAACGTGCCGAGGAAGACGCTAGTTTGATTGTGTTTTGAACAGCCGTTTTGCGCATCATGCACACACCCTCACCATGGAAAACACACGAAGAAATGCATATGATGCAGCTTTTAAGTTAAAGGCAATCGATCTGGCTGTCGAAGAAGGAAATAGAGCTGCTGCACGTAAGCTTGGCATCAATGAATCGATGGTGAGACGTTGGAGACGGCAGCGTGAAGAACTGACTCAATGCAAAAATGCCATCTGCTTTTATCAGAGGTAATAAAAGCAGATGGCCCGAACTTGAAAACGTTCTTGAAGACTGGGTGAACACACAGAGAGCAGACGGCCGAGGTGTTTCCACCGTGCAGATCCGACTGAAAGCCAAAACAATCGCTACCGAAAAGAAGATTGAAGATTTTAGAGGTGGACCATCGTGGTGTCTCAGATTTATGAGACGAAAAGGCCTGTCCATCAGGGCACGGACGACTGTGTCAGCAACTCCCTCCCGACTACGAGGAAAAAGTTACAAACTTCCGCAAATTCACACAAACAAAGATAGCCGAGAATTCCATCGGACCAGACGAGATCATAAATATGGATGAAGTACCTTTGACGTTTGACCTGCCTCTCATTAGGACTGTTAACAAGAAAGGTGAATCGTCCGTCATGCTGAAAACAACTGGCCATGAGACCGCATTTCACTTCTGTTCTGAGCTGCACAGCATCCGGACAAAAGCTGCCACCAATGGTGATTTTTAAGCGGATGACTATGCCAAAAGAAAACCTCCCGAAAGACATCGTCGTGAAAGTCAACACGAAAGGGTGGATGATAGAAAGCCTAATGAAGGAATGGTTGACGGAGTGCTACGGCAAGCGACCAGGAGGATTTTTTCACAGAAAAAAAGCATTGCTCGTTTTGGACAGCATGAGGGCCCATATAACAGATTCTGTGAAAGCAGCCATCAAGAGGACAAACTCAATTCCAGCTGTGATTCCTGAGGGCACAACGAAGTATTTGCAGCCACTCTACATCAGTGTGAATCGTGCGTTTAAAGTGGCACTCCGAGTTGAGTGGGAGGCTTGGATGACTAGCGACGAGAAATCATTCACCAAAACTGGCCGCATGCGAAGAGCAACTTTTGCTCAAGTCTGCCAGTGGATCCTGACAGCGTGGAGCAGTGTGAAAAAATCCACGATCACCAACGGGTTTCGAAAGGCTGGACTGCTGCGTGATGAAGAGAACGGCACAAGCACAAATTCGCCTCGAGACGAAAGTGACATTGAGAGCGACAACGAAAGAGAGACTGTGAAAGTGTCTGACGAAGTCATTCTGAGGCTGTTCAATTCCGACACTGAAGAAGACGACTTCAGTGGTTTTAGTGCGCAGGAGGAAGATGAAGATAGCGATCAATGACTTTTCTGGTAGGCTGGTTATTTTTTTAACCAGCCGTGTTACTGCAGTTTTATTGTCGTTTTACTGCCGTTTTACAGGCACTTTTTGGAAAAATGCAATTATTTACGGAAATTAAAAATTAAAAAATTTTTTTCTGTGTAAATATCTCATGTTACAACGTAATTATAGCCTACAAATTTTATTAGGCAAATAATTCACATATTCTCCGTCCAAAAATCCATCTTTATATCGAGGGTAGCTTATTTTGGGAAGTAACCTAGGCTATATCTTTCATTTAACTTGAGAGCCGACTCGCAAAGTTCTGCTACTAACGTTAGCTCTAGAAGAAACTCTGCAAGATAGGCTACTGGGTTCACCCACTGCTGAGATGCGGGGAGAAGCATCAAATACTTTTCCTTGAACTCCTTGAACCTTTTAACTTATTCGGCGAGGAGTTCAGACGGTAGCCCATTTTCTCTCGTCGTTTCCGTCAGATCTGTTATGGCGCTGCGTTGCTCTGGGGGCGGGGATTGCGTTGAAAATTTATAGTCGATAAAAACGGATGAGTTGTGAACAGTGACACGGCGTAAAACGGGCTCACCTCGGGATATTCTAACAAGCGCTTTTTAAAAGTTTTTTTTAATTATTCCTGCTCGTATCCACTTTGCTACATGCCACTGTGGCGGGTAGGTTTGCTACATTTACCCGACAATTCTGAAATCTACCCGCATTTGGCAGGTGCTAATTTCCCACCCTGGGACCTGACTGTCTACCTTGTTTAATGTCTCGCGAGAAGTGGCGTAAATAGGCAGAGTAAATGGCGGTAGTATACTGATCTAGCGGTGTTTGTGTGTGTAACCACGGTTACCTAACAACCGCTTGTTGGGTAAATAGAACGGTTGCTCGGCAATGTCACAGTGGATGTGCGCACAGCGGATGTGCGCACCTATATGTCCGTATATGCCCTGATATATACGGACACTGGCAAATAGGTTCTTAATCAGACGTGTTCTTAAATCTCCAACGTTAGCTATAGCACTATGTGGCTAAATGACTAAATGTCTCCAGCTGAATAATGAATACGAAGTTAAGCAAATGTTTGAGCGCTGGGTCAAGCTAATAGCACTTCTACGAGTTAAGGTGATCTCCTGTCGGTAGCTAATGTAACTAAGGATCCATCTCCTGTCCCACGAACCATATCGGGAACTTGGGTCAGATTTAGTGTTCAGTAGCCTAAGTAGACCTAGTCTGGCCAATCTCACGATAATTTCAGTTATTTGATGTGCTAGCCAGCTAGCTCTTCCAAACATGAGTTCTACTCAACTACAGGCTACATTTTCACCGGTGAATGTGCTAAAATGGTTCGTGGAAGATGCACAGGCTATGCCTATGTTAATTGCAGCTTAGCTGTACCACTGACTATGCCCCACCGAACTAATGTAAAATTAAATTAAAACTAAGATAGCTCACCTCTCTCGTCTGTTCGCCTACTCCGGATACGATGTGGGTACAGTGCCGAAGTTGGCGAAATCCCATCCTGAACTCCATCATTATACAGTGCCGTGATATAGTTTTTGCCCCCTTTCTGATTTCCTCTATTGTTGCATATTTCTCGCACTGGATGTTTTCAGATCTTTAGTCAAAATATAATATTGATTTTATGGAACCTGAGTGAACAAATGACATTTGTTTTTTACTTATTTCATTTATTTAATTAACAAAAAATCCCAACACCCATGTCCGTTGTGTGAAAAAAGTAATTGACCCCTTACACTTAATTGCTGGCAATGTAGAATAAAGTAATCATTTTTCATATTTGGTCGCATATCTTTTGTACGCCACGACTTCCTGATGTCGGTGAGCCAACAATATCAAAAGGCTCTTGATATCTTATTTTTTGGTACTCCTACAAGTGATACTATAACCTCTCTGCATTTGAATGGATCTCTATGGGACTAGATTTAGCTATAAATTATGCTGGAACGGTATAGAATACATGGTTGGTAAAATGGCTATAAGTCATCAAGGGTCTGAGGTATCAAACGAGCCTCAAACTATCAGTCTGCTCCCAGATATGCAGTAGATATGAATGGATCACTGAGTTGTTTCTCCTGGCAAATTTTCCTGTTGAAATCTATGGAGAAAATAAGTCAACAGAAGAAACCCTTCAAGTTATCCATCCATATTTACTGTATTTCTGGCAGCAGAGTGATGGTTTAAGGCTTGTTTGATACATCAGACCCTTGATAACCTATAGCCATTTAGCCAACCATGTGTTCCATACTGTTCCAGTGTAATTTACAGCTAAATCTAGTCCCACCCCCCAATTCCCATAGAGATCTATTAAAATGCAGAGAGGTTATAGTATCGCTTGTAGGAGTACCAGAAAATAAGATATCAAGAGTCTTTTGATATTGTTGGGTCATAGACATCAGGAAGTCATCCAACCGACGTTAACGAACAACTGACGCCACTTTTTTCGTATCGTGCACAGCTGATCGGTAACATCACAGAGGTGCACACAATGCTGGGGCAGAATATTTAAAAAAAAAATAAACATCACAGACACTCGTTTAACTTCGAATATCTTAAGTTACATCAACACTGAGCTAGCTAAGCAGTTCAAACGTCCCTGGCGGCGTTGTTTGCACGTGTGCACCCTCCTGTGTGTGTGTGAGATATTTCCACACAAATTCTTCCCAGGCAGGACGGAACCTTGATGCCACACGCAACACCACTCGTGGAATAGTCTACTTATTGCGCTAGGGCAGTGTTTCTCAAACTGTGGGGCGCGACCCCCTAGGGGGGCGCAGTGGTATTACAGGGGGGGCGCAGGGGGAAATGCAGAAATGCAGCGCGGAACCAATTTTTTATTTTCTTTGTTTTATATAAATCTGACGCGTGTATCTACGTGGCTGGTTAACGGGGATTAACTTTTACGATATAACAGACGCGGACGCACACCCGCGGTACATACGTTAAATAAACCGATAAATGAAGCTTGTATAAAAAATTAAAAAATCTTGATTGCACCCCCCCGTCAACAATTACAATCGAGGTCCGCGAAAAACCTTGATAATAAAAAGGGCGGTGGGGCATGAACATTTTTCTTCCTCCAAAGTGGGGCGTGACAGAAAAAGTTTGAGAACCACTGCGCTAGGGTGAGATAGCCATCACTCCAACAAGACCTCCAGCGCCCCGGCAGGCACTAGGTTGACCTAGCTCCACTTGTTAATGAGTCGTTCACACCACAGATTTTAGCCTAGGCCTACTTTATTTTTGCCTCAGGATAGCTTTGTTTGAAACGGTTGATACAGTAAACTCACGTGGACAGTTAATTTGTACACATCTATACAAATAACCAATGATTGTGTTTATTGTGCATTTTTTACATATAGGCTAATGCAAGAGCTGATGTTAATGGAAAACTGCTTTCAGTATTATTAGGCTACACATCACCAACTGTAAGAGTCATGTTAACCAAACTAAGAAGCAATGAAAATAAATAATTATTTTCTCATGTTCCACTGATTACCTCACGTTCCACTGATCAATATACTGAACAACCAGAAGGCTCCTACAAGGCAGCACATTATTTAGCAACACAACATATTTAACTCATCGTAATATTACTGACCATCTCATTGAGAATTAACGTTGGGCTAGTACGATAAAATTTCACCTATAAAATTAATTCTACATTTAAGTGTGCTTTAGCAGCTACTGCCACACTACCAAACAACGCTAGGAAAGTAACCCGATTTCAAGCGGGTAAATAACACGAACAGAACTGTTAAAGCAGTAAGATTATTAAAGAAAAACCTTACCCCAATTCGTTGACTGAATTACTTAATGTATCGACTAGTCGTTTGTTTAACTTAAATTACACAATAATGTCATTCTGGACGGCGAATGATCCCGCGTGCATGTTAAAGCTGCATGAACCAAAAAGCGGAAAGGATGGAAGCTCGAAGTGTGTGAAGTAACCGGGGGTGCGTCACTCCCCACCTCCCTTCCTCCACTCCGCCACTGCTAGGAGGAAAGGTTGAGTTTTTCCACGCAGGGGCTGCATTCGATTCTAATAGTCAAATTCGAGCAAGGAATATTTTTTTTTTAGATCGCATGAACCGGAAATAGTTTCCGGGCAGCTGTGCTAAGGACCTTTCGAATTTCTTATATTGAGAAGGACAGGAGCTGCACAATTCAATTTATCCATCCTTTCACAAAGGATCCTCTGGGCTGCATTCCAATCCCTTTTTTTTAGCCGACCGTCTCTCCTTGGTCTTCGCCTGACCCGGAAATTGATCGAGGTCCGCCATCTTTAAGGACATTTCAAACCGCTAAATTCTCGAGTAGGGTATAGCTGCAGCCTGCAGACTCCAAGGCTGCTTTCCAATCCAATTTTTTTACTGCTTGCTTCTTTTCCTAGGTCCTTTCCTCGCTCATTAGCTCCACCCAGTGGAGGCCATAAGGAAAGGATCCAAGGATCACATACGAGGACGCAGCAGCGAGGCAACATTAATTAAGCAAATGGAACGTCCTTGCTCAGTCAAGCGTCAGCTGAAGCGACGTCAATTACTAATGACGTGTGCACAGCTGTATCACCTGTCAAAAAAAGAAGGCTAACGGATTGTTCTGTAGCCTATCGTATTTTTATCTCTGAGCTTGTTTTTGCATGCAAAATGGTATAAGCTATTGTTTTATTTGACGCTATATTGCACTGTGAAGTTATCACAATTCTTTTCAATGATTTTCTCCCGTGGAATTTGACAGATGTGAAAATGACATGGGAAATAGGGATATTGTCTCTCAATTACAGGTGTTTGTGTTTGACGTACAGTGTCCCATTAACACATCCACAACAACCGGCTATTTATTACTGTGTGAATAAAGATCACACGAAGAATAATTTAATTTTTAAGTAGGCAACGCCTATATTCCACACGCTCAATGGCCAATTCATCAATGGACTCGAATGCATGTTTGTTCGTTAAAATTGGAGCACATTACAAATGACACTTCCAGCCAATAACCGAGCTGATGCCGTTTAATTAATTCATCAATCAACAATTAAGCATGTATGATCTGATGGTATATAAGCGACAGATACTGATTTCAAAACTTAGATCGCGAACTTCAATAGGCTAGTATACTGGTCTGCTACTGTACGCAATCAACATTTCCGCAATGAACCTAGCGTTCGCCCTAAACGCATGGCACCGGCTTCAGCGGGAACGGTGGCGTTGCCAGTTCAGGGGATCGCGACTGCTTCGCTCCGTCCTGTTCCTAAGTGAGGTAAGAATCACGTATTCTCAACAGTAGTCATAAGACAGTGCTCTTGATCAAACATGGACATTGATAAGCATGAAGCACTTTTAACAGTGGGTGGAGTAGAATTCACCTGGATAAATATACAGCAAAGTTATGTCATGCACACATAGTAATTGCATGTTCTATAATACCACACATTTACCTGCATGTCGGACTACAAACTATACATTTGGCTACTGTGGTTTGGTGTTAATCAATCAACTTGTGTGAACTGTAGGCTGCATGTACACACTTCATGTTTTTCATTTCAATCTTTTTTAGGTCGACGATCCAACAGCTGGGCATTATGCCCAAGAAAATGCCACTGTGCCAGTGCTCCAGCTTTACTTTAATGGGGACCAGGACCTCATGGAGGACTACCGTCTGAGCCATGGCTCCATGGAAGCATTGATAATGCTACTGCCGCATGGGGAGCGTTGTCTGGGCACACCACTTAAGGGTCCAGGAGGTGCCTGCTCTTCAAGGCTCTGGAGGTGGACCACACCTTTGTACCCACGGTCATCACCGCATGTGCCATGCTCCATAACATCTGCCTGACAAAGGGGGACATCCTTGAGGTTGTCGAGGATGTTGGTGATATTGGTGTGGCTCCACCACGTCCAGTGAGGGGGGAAAAAAGCGGACATGGCCGGCGAGACCGACTGGCGGGGCAACCGTCTGCTCCAAATATGTGTCCAGTAGCACTGAATGAACATGATTATATGTAATTTGGCTATTGTTTGAAATATTATTTATACAGGAGAGCTTTTTGTTAGTGTCTCCGTTTCTTGTTATGTTTGTATATTCTCCCCGCAGCCCCTCTTTCTGTCCAGTGTTAATCCACGTTTTATTTGTTATGTTAGTGTTAATAAAATCACTTATGGATACTAACATATCAGTTTCATACATCTTTTCTGTGCCACTTTTTCATTACCTTTATTTATTTCAAAACACACTATAAGCATACCACTTTGACACCAATGTATGCCAACCACCTGTCGGGGAAGTGAGGATTCTGTAAAATGTCTATTTTCTGAATCCAGTGTTTCCAACGGTCAATGCCCTTCCTTGTTTAAATGTTCAGCACTCTGAATACTGAACACAGGCGATATTGCGTGCTAGAACCACTCACTTATCCTGCAGTAAAAATATATTTAACATCATTTCATAATTATTAGAAATGACAATCCTCAATTCAATCGCATAATTCGTCCATAGGACAGTAACCTGGTGGAAGCAACAAGTCAAAACAAAGTCTAATTCAGACCTAAGAGTACAGTAAAATAAAAACAGTAAATTAGAATAATGACTGCAAATCATTCATTAATGAATGTAGGCTGACTACTTAGAATTTACAAAAAGGAAGACATTCACTTGAAGTTACCAGTAAAGAGCGAGAGACCGATAAGCCAGAAATAGCCTAGGTATTACCCTCCTGAAGCTTACGCGATCAGCAAAATTGTTAGTATTTGTGTGTTTCTTTTCTCCCAAATAGTTTGGTGCTGCTGAAGGGGGCACTCAGATGAAAACTATATCTTAAAAGGTGAAAACACAAGTAAAAAACAAATTGACACACACTTGTGAACTATTTACATTTTATTAAGAATTTTCTCAAACTCATTAGAGCTTTCCAGTGTGGCCTTGAATCGCTCCTCTTCTCTGGCAGCATCTTCCTTCAGGAACCGCAGAACGGCTCCCTCACCGGTCCTTCTCCTTTTGGGGGGTGTGGGACAGGCACAGCCTTTAGCCAGGCTGTGCATCCTCTTCCTCCTCCTCCACACACGCCCGGCTACAAGTGACCGCCACAAATCCAGGAAGAGATGAGCCAGTGCCATCTGAGGTCTCATCAGCCACATGTGCCAGGTTTTCTGAAACACATGAATCCATCAGGACAGGAGGATAAATAGATGGCCTCCCCCCAATGGCCTCATGCATTGCATTAAACCATGGCCATGTGGCTGCTGTGGCCTCTCCCCTGTCTGTTCCGTCTCTGTAGCAGGGCATCTGAGTGCCTACAAGGAAAGATGCAAGGGTGAAGGTGAGCTGTGAGCCTATTGCACAGGCATAATTTTGTTTCAGTATGCAATAGAAACTACAAATTCGCAAAGGAAAAACATCATAAATTGAACCTCACCTTAGATTTTTGCTTGAGGTTGTCCCATTTCTTTGCAATTTGGGCGGGGCTCACCTGGCCCTGTAGGCCCATCTGCAGACGAATTTCACTGAGGAAAACAACACATGTTACCATACCATACCCAAGTGCCCTACAACAATTACTGCCATGCCATAACATGTTTATGTGTTATCCATTTACAGGGGCAGGCATGCCTCTTGCCATCACACTTACATTAGGGATATCAGAAGTTGTCATTTGCATACAATTAACTACTTCAACACAAGACATGAATCATGGTGCTGAGGAGTGATTCCGTCAACATTAATCTATGACATGTAGGAACACCAATATGGACAGTGACATGGTCCTGCAAGAACATAAAAAATGGCTTATTGCCAATGTTTCTGTGTAACATATTTTAGTTCTATGTGACATCACACATTATAGAATGTCACTAATGACTCACCCCCAAGCTTTCTTTGCTACATGCCTCTTCCCCGTAAACAGATGCTCATTCTCACACCTCAGCCGAATGAGGCTGAGGGTGCTCTCATCTGTCCCTGTAAATCACACAACAGACCTGCAAGTAAAAACCAGCTAGTAATGTCTGTGTATAGCCCTAAATCACAACGGCATGTGTCAAGGGGCTTCACAAGCCCATAATTCAGACATGACATATGTAAGTAGGCTACATGATGCAAAATAGTAGCCTATCCTAATAAGCTAGCCTAATGTGCATTTCATCAGTCAAAGACAGCAAATGCAATAACATAGACTGAAATAACATTATTTCTGTCATACAAGAGTGAGGAAACATATATTTTAAACGCAAAGCAGCTGCGTGTTCATGTTTCAGTTGTTACACTGGAAATCGAGCAGCGACTGTCGAGCCTATTTCTCAGGTAGCCTACTTGCCGGGATGCATTCAACAGTGTGAACATAGGCTAAACGTAACATAGCCTATTGCATAGCGTACAATATAAAATTGTATACAGTTTTGAAAGGACATGGGTTAATTGAAGCTTGCGTTTCCTATGCAGTAACGTTAGCTAACAAACAACTATATGGGACAGAAACATGTCCTAAATGTTACGCTTACACGCTGAACTACAATATTTGTTGTCTCTTTTTTCATGAATAAACTTGCCTTTCGTTTGTCCGAAAGAACGAGTGACATTATAAATGAAAGCGCTTTATAAATTAAATTGAAAGGAACGATAAGCACTTACATTTGTGTACGCGAGGTCCCGCCATGTTTTCAACTGAGGCAGATGTGATTGTAGATCAAACACGTCACGCGTTCTGAGTAAAGACTTCCGCAAAGGCTGCACTCATGTTTCCTCACTGAAGAATTCTTCGGGAGCCTCCTCTTTCCCCACTGCTCGCTCCTCGGTGGAGCATTTAGCGGTTTGGGATGTCCTTAAAGATGGCGGACCTCGATCGATTTCCGGGTCAGACAAGTACCAAGTAGATAGGACGGTAAAAAAATTGGATTGGAAAGCAGCCCAAGAAACGCCCTCCAAGAAACGCCCCCAACCATCTACGGTGGCCTTGGGGGATCCTGTTGGTTCGCTGCTGTTAATCCGCAGCAAAATTATGCACACTAATATAAATGGGTATATGATGAAAGTATTTAAATGTATGTAAACCAGTTTAACAGTCCGTTATATCCATATCCATTCTATCCATTGTTACCACTCATATTTCTGTCATGAGCCAAATGAATTACGTTAGAGTGCTATATATTTTTACAATACAAGCTAGTGAAAATTAACATGGCCGGGGAGTCTATTGAAGAAGTCAATAGTTTGTATTGAAATGATCTGTTATAGCTCGCTAAAAGTATGGATTACGGCGAACCGTTCATAGCCTGCCCCAGCCGGCTGATATTTGTGGAGAGGTGAAGTGCCAGAATAGATAAACTTTCAGAATTACTCGATTGCTTTCGGCCGCTTAAGCGGCCCACAGCGTTCACTTTTTTCAATGGAATAATATGGTGCT
The DNA here is from genome assembly GCA_022702515.1 of Ilyophis sp. 1 JC-2022. Lineage (NCBI taxonomy): Eukaryota > Metazoa > Chordata > Actinopteri > Anguilliformes > Synaphobranchidae > Ilyophis > Ilyophis sp. 1 JC-2022. Next base: position 4,479,770 of record CM040405.1, read on the forward strand.
GTGTCTGAAGATATTCATATCGAAAGCAATTTACTACATTGTTATTTCGTTGTATTGAAGACAAAAGTAGAATACTTTAGGAATATTTTATGAATGAAACTCATTCGTTAATGCAATTTAGAACTGTTCAATGAACCTATGTGTAACCTAATTGTAATTTTGAATTGTTATTTTGTATTTCTGAATCATTATTGTTTAATCATTCGGCAGGTTATCATTCGAGCAAGCTTGTTACCACCAGCTGTGCCAGCCGTTTCATTTTGTTCATTATTAAACCCTCCAGAATAAAACAGAACAACCCCTCTTTTTAAAATTTCACTCCTAAATCCACTCTGAGATTCGTTAGTGCAACAGTAGCATTTTAATGGGCTGTATTGGCCTATTGAAATAGGAAAACGACTTCCAGCATAATACATTTTATAGCCTTTTCTCTCAATTAAAACCTAACTTTTAAAAAAGTAATAATAAAAAAATGCACATATTGACAGACATGATTGTTCACGTCAATTTGTTGGCCTAACTAATGGGCAGGTTGGAGTTACATATACAGCTCTGGAAAAAAATTAAGAGACCACTGCAAAATTATCAGTTGTCTCGTTATTTCGGTTCCGTACTCTAGCACTTTGGGTTTGAAAGGATACAATGACAATGAGGTTGAAGTGCAGACTTACAGCTTTAATTTGAGGGTATTTCCATCCATATCGGATGAACGGTTTAGAAATTATAAAACCTTTTCTAGGTGGCATCCTATGACAGTGCCATGTTTAAAGTCACTAAGCTCTTCAGTACGACCCATTCTAATGCCAATGTTTATCTATGGAGATTTCATGGCTATGTGCTTGGTTTTATGTACCTCTTAGCAGTGGGGGAGGCTGAAACACCTGAACTCAATACTTAGTAGGGGTGTCCACATACTTTTAGCCATATAGTATATACACTGCTTAAAGAAATGAAGGGAACACTTAATCAACTCCTCGTTTAATATCTCCTCCACGCTCTTGAGACTGTGCTGGGAGACAATAGGTAACCTAATTCTCTGGGTTAATAGTAATAGTAAATAGTAAATCTCACTGTACTGTTTTAAAGCTGATCGTGAAAAACGAATAGCCCAACTAAAATGTTCCGTGAAACAAATATATATATATATTTATTTCTTATTTCGTCCTAAAACCGTCATTAAATAACGTTATCTACACAATGAGACATTTGCAGAATATATGCAGCTAACGTTAATGTAAAATGTAGGCTATTGCCTGGTGGATTATAAATTAATAATTTTAATTGAAAATCTTACTCTTAGTTTAACTAACCAGGAATGTCATTATTGTAGTGTACTTGGCCTATATCACATCATGAAAAGTAATGCTATTTCTGATTATTTGCGCCATGCTTCTATCAATAATACAAATGGGCATTCTGATAAGGTCTGGGGTAATTTAGGGTACCCCTCTCCGCAGGGAAGAACAAGTTGTGATTGGCAGATGGTGTCTGACTGATAGCACAACATTCTTTAGTTTGACACATCACTTTAGTAGCTAGTTTCAGCACTGGATTAGACGTGTTTCTGAACAAACTTTGTATTTCATAATAATTGCAAGTATAAGTGGCATTGCTGAAAATTAACGAATAAGGCTGGTAACGGCATACTTTACGTAGTCTAATGACCTCAGTCGACTGAGCCAGATTTCGCTCATTACGCCGCTTACAAAAATACACAATTCCACACAGATAGGCCTACAGCATGACATCATTTAACATTAACGTTGCCCTGCATTGCTCTCTGACAATAAGCAGCTGAAGTAACTACGTCAGTTAGTTCCCTTCTGGAACTGAATGTGCTATACCTAGCTAGTTACATGGATGATCACTTGCTAGATAAACTAAAGAGAGTCAGCAAACTAACTTACGACAACAAACGTTAACACGTTGCTATGATAACGTAGGCTAAATTCCCTCGGTTTTTTTCTTCACGTTCAACTACGTTCACATAGCTAATTAGCTGAAGGGGCGTTTCTTGGAGGGGCGTTTCTTGGAGTGTGCAGCCTCAGCTATGTAAACTTGACTTTTCGTCCATCTCGGACAGTTTCCGATGCAGGCCGACGCAGATATGACGTAAATCGGCTCTAGTCGAACACGCCCACTGTACTGAACTCGTGTGCTGCTCTTTAGGCTGTGCTTCACAAAGGCTAATAGGCTATCCACGCACATGGGGATCATTCGCCGCCGATATTTACATTACATCAAGTTAATCAAACGATTGATTTGAATTACTTGAGGCATCAACGAAGGGGTAAGTTTCCATAATCTTGAAGCTTTAACAGTTCTGTTAGTTTTGTTTACCAGCAAGCTTCACATCGGGTTGCTTTCCATTCACTAATGTTTGCACGTGTTTGCTATTTTGGCAGTAGCTGTTAAAACACAAGTGATTATATAATGTATTTTAGCGTTAGAAAACGGGTCCTCCGTTACTTCTCTATGATACAATCAATAAGATAACGATGAGATACAGATAGCCTGTCGGTAAATAATGTAACAACGCTACAATGGTGTCACCTTGTCGGACCCTTATGGTTGTTCACGGAATGAATCCATGCAATTTGTGGACATCTTGTAAATAAGCGGAATTGGGTTGAATTGTCGCTTTTTTTAGGTAGTGTATATAGCCTAGCCCTACACTACAATTCAGTTATTGAATTACTTTTCAACTAAGTTTTTATGCGCATTGCTTGAAACCAAGCGGCAACAACACGGCGCCATATTTGAAGCTTTTTCCCCCTCAGTGGCTAAAGAGTGAACTGCAACGCCTGGTTGCAAAAATTACTTTAAACCCCGCCCACCCCTTTGTTGCCGAATCAATGGAGAATTTAAGAAAGGGGAGGTAATAATTATATTACCTCGCTACTTCCTTTATCCTCCCTTCCACCAAGGGTATAAAATCCAAGCTTCCAGCAAGAAGGGAATCCCACAATGCAATGCTCCACATGGAAAAAGTGGGCGGTAACCACAGAACGGTGTGTTCTGAAATGTGAGTGCGGTTCGGTTCCGTTTTTGTTTGTTTCTGGTCAATCCACCTTTGCAGAGCGCCTTTTAAGTTTGCTTGCTGCACGTAGCAAATTGCGTCACTAGATATCTCCCTCGAGGAAAGACGGCAAGGGAAGGGAGCGTGTTAAATTGGATTTGAATGCAGCCCCGGTCTTGGCCCCTTGGTCCCAATACTGGAAAAATGCATCCTCCTTTGTTCCACAACCACCTCCTCTCCTCTGTGCCCCAGAAACCGATCTTTGTGTCCTAATCTGATGTTACTCATGACACATTAATTTGTAACCATTAATATGTAATTGGCTCGACGCAAACCGCAATGTCAGGTACATTGTGCACTGTACATGCAACTACTTTCTGCTACAGGAAACCTGGATTTTTAAAATTCTTTAGGTGCTGGTCATTATTTGTCTGTTAATTATACTTCTGGCAAGAATACATTTGCGAAATCAAATTTAATGTAAAAGAACAATGAGTACGCATTTTGTTCTCGACCACTGGTGTCTTGTCATTTACGTTTACGTTTAAAACATAAATACTTTGCAAAGATTTTTGTGTCGGAACATGAACAGACACCAATGACCACTCGGTGAGTTTCCCGTCTTAGAAAACAAGAGTTAATGGTGTTTTTTGAAGGATTTTCGATATGCCAGTCCATTTCCATTGTGTAAGTTAGCTGTGGCATGAGCAATAAACAATATCTCAAGACTGCAAAGTTTGTCAAAATGTTGATATGGACCATTGTATATGATCGTAAATAACCTTTTAACATTGCTTATAATGCTAAATACCAAACTTCTCTTTTAAAGCAGTTATCTTCACTCAAAACAATAAGTAAATAGTTTATTTCACCCTGCAATTAACTGTTACTTTATGAAACCTAGTAAGAAGTACATATTGTTGATAACCAAGTAAAGTTAACAAATTTATGTATTAAGTCATGACGGCTATTATAATTTACAGTGCATTATTTTCTGATTTGTGTGGAACATGCATGTGGTGAAACGTCGCCTTGCAATTTAGCTTGCTTTAAATGGACAAACGTTAGCTCAAACAGTTGCAATACTCTGCTTAGTGTTTAAGTTAACTTAACTTTTATTGCGAGCTTGCGTGTGATATGTATCTATTGATAACAGCCGCACTGTATTTTACTTTGAATTGGTTGCATTAATTCCTCGCCGGATTCAAACCACAGAACTGTATAAGAACAGTTCTGTGGTTCAAACATGTAGGGCTGGATGACGTTGATGGCACTTGGGTTGAGGGCGTGGATTTAGACCACGCTTCTACAATCCGGAGTCCTTTCAAGACGGTGTTTATTAGCTAACTTTGAGATGTATATTAATATACCTATTCACATTTTCTTGAAAAGATATTTGGTGGGTGTGTAGTAGATACATCCCTCTGTGATATGTTGTGGTTATTTGGAGTTTTTAGAATCCCTTGACCATCACTTTAACTATACGATGTGGTATTATGTTATTTCATGAGTTTTAACTATACAATGTAGGGGTGGGACGATACACTCAACTCACGATACGATACACAATATTGGTTTCACGATACGATATGGTCACGATATTAAAAATTAAGTTCAGATGAAGACGATGTTTAATTGAACAAGATTACTCGTTTATTCCCAAGGCAAAAAATTTACTCGGAGGACAATTTTTACCACAAAGTATGGCTGAACAAGACTGAAAGTTTACTTACTCATCATCGCATCTTGGGAGGTATGAAACATACATGGAAGATAGTCTTGTTAAAATAACAGTGCACTATGAAATTAAACTAGAAATACTTTAGTACTTTTTAAATTAAAGAATGTCCTCTTAAAACATATTATTAACACTGAGGTAGCTTGGTGATCCTGATTTCACGGCTACAAACTAATGCATTGGGTTTCATCTGATTTTACTCGAAAAATATCTTTGCTTTCATGATATGCGTGTCTTAATGTCAAATGCATTGTGAAAATATAGCTTTGAAGCATTTAAACGTAGCATGACACATTAACACCGGAGATCGTTAGGTTATGAGACCCAGCTCTATCCTGAAACGTTAACACATAGCTAGCAACTTTTGCAGCTGAACTTTGAAGGCGTTTTTCTCAAAAACATGGTTTGATGGCATTCCAAATGTAATGCGACGTAACTCGCTTGATATTTGGATTAGAGAGATAATTGTGGTATTATTAGAAAGCTTACACTTTCCTCCCTCAGGTAGTTTGGCAAAATGTGTTTGGGGGTCAGTGCGACTGATTTTGATAAAGCAGGTCACAAATAATGTAACGTTACTTGAGTCATTTTAGAATTATACATTTACAAATTCACACACACTTTCGGTGTGCGTGTGTGTTGTTGTGCGTCAAAATAACTTTACTAACATCAATTGTTAATGGCGCCCTCTTGTGCACAAAGGGTGTGATGGAAGATAAAAATATGTGGTTATGTGAATTTGTGAATTACCGGTGGTCATGCTCGTTTCGCAATACATTTTTAAGCTCCACGATGCATATCGTCACGTTTTTCATATCGCGAAATATTGCGTCACGATATTTCGTCACACCCCTAACATTACATTACATTACATTATAGGCATTTAGCAGACGCTCTTATCCAGAGCGACTTACATACTTCTTATTACATTTATCCATTCATACAGCTGGATATATACTGAAGCAATGCAGGTTAAGTACCTTGCTCAAAGGGTAACGGGGCAGTCCTACCTGGGAATCGAAAACCTGCACCTTTTCGTAAGTCAGTCCAGTTCCTTAACCATTATACCACACTGCATTATAATGCACTAACACACAATGTCATTGTTTGATGAATGGCTGAATTATAGCTTTCATAGAGGTCCCACACCTCATAATGCCTGAATGTGTCAGCTGCTGCATTAGGACCTGTTTAATTAAGGCTAAATCCCTTCTCCTGTTTCTCTCCAGGAGCTGCACTTCTGCACACCTTTAAGCAGCAGTATGATGCAGGCAGGAGTCTGTCTGAGACGGGACACTGAGACAACACTACCAGAGCTCACTGAGCAGCACAGGATCAGACAGAAAGAAGAGCAACTCAGTGGACTGGAGTCTGTCCGCATGGCAGAGTCAGAGACAGAGTGTGCTGCACCAGGACTCAACACACTGGAGCCAGAGTGTGTTACAGCAAACAGTGGGGTCGGTGATGTACACCACAAACACACATCTCTGATTAAAATAGAAACTGATCTGGGCTCCACCCACACTGGGGATCTTTTTAAGACAGAGAGCCTAGACTTTACAGAGCTGGGACATGTAACCCATCTGCATCCTGACCAAATCAAAACAGAGACTGGTGATGGAGGATACCTTGAGGTAGAACACATCAGTAACTTGCAGGATTTTAAGTGTATTAATATTAAATCTGATCAAATGAAGTGTGAATCCAGTGAAAGTTTAGTGAGTGATCTCATGAGTACTGTGATGAATGGAGCTGGTTTTCATCACAAAGATCAGACTGAACCATGGCAATGTGCAGGAGAGCCAAACACAAACTGTAAAAAAGAAGAAATTCATGATCTGCAACCCCAATATGGGGACTTAAATCATCACTGTGAAAATAATCAGACCAGAATTATCCAGAAAAGCACAAACGGCAGCAGCATGCGTATACATTGTAGGAGAATGAACATGATAATTGAACCCGTGATAATGAATTCAAGTAAAACGCAAAGGCTTTTGAATTTAATTCAAAAGAAGACCATTAATAGAAATAAAGGTGAAATTCATACAAATGAAACACTACAAATGTACACAGTGTGAGAAATGTTTTAGTTCAAATTATGTATTAAATCGCCACCAGACAGTTCATACAGGTGAAAAGCCATACAAATGTCCTCAATGTGGAAAGTGTTTTAGTAAAAATTCTGCATTAAATCGCCACCAGACAATTCATACAGGTGAAAAGCCATACAAATGTCCTCAATGTGGAAAGTGTTTTAGTAAAAATTCTGCATTAAATCGCCACCAGACAGTTCATACAGGTGAAAAGCCATACAAATGTCCTCAATGTGGAAAGTGTTTTAGTAAAAATTCTGCATTAAATTGCCACCAGACAGTTCATACAGGTGAAAAGCCATACAAATGTCCTCAATGTGGAAAGTGTTTTAGTAAAAATTCTGCATTAAATCGCCACCAGACAGTTCATACAGGTGAAAAGCCATACAAATGTCCTCAATGTGGAAAGTGTTTTCGTACAAATTATGCATTAAATTGCCACCAGACAGTTCATACAGGTGAAAAGCCATACAAATGTCCTCAATGTGGAAAGTGTTTTAGTAAAAATTCTGCATTAAATCGCCACCAGACAATTCATACAGGTGAAAAGCCCTACAAATGTATTCATTGTGGGAAGTGCTTTTCAACAATATCTTATTTGAATATCCACCTGCGAATTCATTCAGGTGAAAAGCTCTACACATGTTCTCAGTGTGAGAAGTGCTTTTTTACTAATTCAGGCTTAAATAAACACCAGATAATTCATACAGGTGAAAAGCCCTACAAATGCACTCATTGTGCAAAGTGCTTTTCAGCAATATCTTATTTGAATATCCACCTGCGAATTCATACAGGTGAAAAGCCCTACAAATGCACTCATTGTGGGAAGTGCTTTTCCCAAGTATCTAATTTAAGTAGCCACCTAAGAATTCATTCAGGTGAAAAACCCTACACATGTTCTCAGTGTGAGAAGTGCTTTTTCACAAATTCAGCCTTGAATAAGCACCAGAGAATTCATTCAGGTGAAAAGCCTTACAAATGCACTCATTGTGGGAAGTGCTTTTCCCAATTATCTAGTTTAGATAAACACCAGAAAAGTCATACAGGTGAAAATCCGTAAAAGTTTGCACGGTATGAGAAGTGCTTTAATACAAAATTGTATTTGTTTATACTAGAGCCCGACCGACGGGGGATTTTTGAGACCTATGCCGATGTTAGGTGCAATTTCACTGTTCTAACTACCAGGTTGCATCTTTGCCTCTTCACAAGGGACTTCCCACTCCACTGCACTACAACTTTGAGCCATAAAAAGCACAAAGTCGTAATCGACAGCTGGAATGATCCAACTGGACATTAAAGGTTGAAAAAGGCACTCTTCATGACATTGGACAGCCTTGCGACCCTTTGACTCCTAACAACATCACTGAACTTTCCAAGAACCCAGGATTTCTCATGGGAAAGCAGACTGCTGGGACAGGTTCAGACAGGAACATATTCTGAACTGAAACAAAGCAGCACATGTATAGAGCATCTTATGTATGTGCATGTGAATAACTGGATAATATGGTAAATGAGGTGGACCGGGATTAATATCAATTGAAATGACCCAATTATTATTTTAGGTGGGGGAAATTTATCATAATGCGGAAGGCCTGCTAAAGACTGCATTTAAGGGAAGTCCAAAGGTACATTCAGGGAGAATCTGCTTAACAGTTCTCCTGGTACCATAGTCTTCTCGTACTAACATTTTTGGCAAACATCATAATTCTTTTTGTGTTCTTTTTTGTCTTAGAGTTATATATTTGGCCGCATATTCTTTGCATGCCATGACTTCCTGATGTCTGTGACCCAACAACATGAAAAGACTCTTGATACTCTTACAAGCGATACTATAATGTCTCTGCATTTAAATGGATCTCTATGGGAATTGGGGGGTGGGAGTAGATTTATCTGTAAATTATGCTGGAACATTACATTACATTACAGGCATTTAGCAGACGCTCTTATCCAGAGCGACTTACACAACTTCTTATTACATGTATCCATTTATACAGCTGGATATATACTGAAGCAATTCAGGTTAAGTTCCTTGCTCAAGGGTACAATGACAGTGTCCTACCTGGGAATCGAACCTGCAACCTTTCGGTTGCAAGTCCAGTTCCTTACCCATTATGCTACACTGCCGCAGTATGGAAGACATGGTTAGTAAAATGACTAAGTCATCAAGGGTCTAAGGTATCAAACGAGCTTCAAACCATCACTCTGCTGCGAGACATGCAGTAGATATGGATGGATCACTTGAAGGGTTATTTCTTCTGACAAATTTCCCTATTGAATTGGAAAAATAATTCAGGAGAAAAAAACCCTTCAAGTTATCCATCCATATCTACTGTATTTCTGGCAGCAGAATGATGGTTTCAGGCTTGTTCGATACGTCAGACCCTTGATGACTTTACAGCTGAATCTAGTCTCACCCCCCAATTCCCATCGAGATCCATTCAAATGCAGAGAGGTTATAGTATTGCTTGTAACAGTACCTGAAAATGAGATGTTGAGAGTCTTTTGATATTGATGGGTCACAGACTTCAGGTAGTAACAGCATGCCAAGGATATGGGACCAAATATTAAATATGATACTTTAAAAATACGTGTGTGTGTGTGTGTGTGTGTGCGCGCCTAACCCTAACCTTGAGGGTTCACATACTTTTTCCAACAAAGCATTTCATGTTGGATATTTTTACTCAATAAATAAATTATAAAAGAATAATGTTTTTTGTGGGGGGTTTTTTGAGCTGGGTTCACTTTATCAAGTTTTAAGATGTGATGACATTTTAGATCGAATTTATGCAGATATGCAGAAAATTCTAAAGGGTTCACAAACGAGTAGATATGGAAGGATCACTTTAAGGGTTGTTTCTCCTGACAGATTTTCCTATTGAACTCTATGGAAAAATATGTCAGGAGAAGAAACCCTTCAAGTTATCCATCCATATCTATTGTATTTCTGGCAGCAGAGTGATGGTTAAAGGCTTGTTTAATACATCAGACCCTTGATGACTTAGAGCAGGGGTGTCAAACTCCGGTCCTGGAGGGCCGCAGTGTCTGCTGGTTTTTGGTGTGTTTCAGCACAAGTGATTAATTTAAGTCACTGATTGGCTAAGAAGTCCAAACACCTTGTTCTCAAAGCTTTAACTGGGTGCTAATTAAAAGGAAACCACAAATACCTGTAGACACTGTGGCCCTCCAGGACTGGAGTTTGACACCCCTGACTTAGAGCCACTTAGACAACCATGTGTTCTAGACTGTTCCAGTGTAATTTACAGCTGTTATAGTATCGCTTGTAAGAGTACCAGCAAATAAGATATCAAGAGCCTTTTGATGTTGTTGGGTCACAGACATCATAAAGTCATGGCATTCAAAGGATATGCAACCAAATTAAAAAAATATGGATTTTCTACCAAGTATTAAATACATTTAATTTAGCGTGTTCAATACTTTTTTCCTGTGTCATTTCACTTTATTGCACATAACCTTTTTTAAGAATTGGAACATTACAATTTCTTTAGCTGTGTAGTTTTATTGAGTTAATACCAATGTCTGGTCAAAATCTCATGTGAGTAGCTACATTGAAAATATGTTCGATAATAAAATTGTTGACGTGTCCAATACTTATTTCCCCCATTGTATTTCAGACATGACGCAAAATAGTATGCAGCCCCAGTGTTTATCACAAAGCCTGGCCTTTGCGAGACGAGGGGTCCTGAGACTGCACTTCTGGTATGCTCCGGTATTGCAGGAACATAGGCTACTATTGTTTAAAACTGCTATGACTTTTATTTTGTAGCTCAGTCCAGTAACTGCACCGGAAGTTTGATTCTTATTGTGGCGAGCTACCTTCCGTAGATTCAGCCTACTGTACTGAACTTGTGTGCTGCTCTTTAGGCTGTGCTTCACAAAGGCTATCCACGCACATGGAGATCATTCGCCGCCGATATTTACATTACATCAAGTTAATCAAACGATTGATTTGAATTAGTTGAGGCATCAACGAAGGGGTAAGTTTCCATAATCTTGAAGCTTTAACAGTTCTGTTAGTTTTGTTTACCAGCAAGCTTCACATCGGGTTGCTTTCCATTCACTAATGTTTGCACATGTGTTTGCTATTTTGGCAGTAGCTGTTAAAACACAAGTGATTATATAATGTATTTTAGCGTTAGAAAACGGGTCCTCCGTTACTTCTCTATGATACAATCAATAAGATAACGATGAGATACAGATAGCCTGTCGGTAAATAATGTAACAACGCTACAATGGTGTCACCTTGTCGGACCCTTATGGTTGTTCACGGAATGAATCCATGCAATTTGTGGACATCTTGTAAATAAGCGGAATTGGGTTGAATTGTCGCTTTTTTTTTTAGGTAGTGTATATAGCCTAGCCCTACACTACAATTCAGTTATTTAATTACTTTTCAACTAAGTTTTTATGCGCATTGCTTGAAACCAAGCGGCAACAACACGGCGCCATATTTGAAGCTTTTTTCCCCTCAGTGGCTAAAGAGTGAACTGCAACGCCTGGTTGCAAAAATTACTTTAAACCCCGGCCACCCCTTTGTTGCCGAAACCATGGAGAATTTAAGAAAGGGGAGGTAATAATTATATTACCTCGCTACTTCCTTTATCCTCCCTTCCACCAAGGGTATAAAATCCAAGCTTCCAGCAAGAAGGGAATCCCACAATGCAATGCTCCACATGGAAAAAGTGGGCGGTAACCACAGAACGATGTGTTCTGAAATGTGAGAGCGGTTCGGTTCCGTTTTTGTTTGTTTCTGGTCAATCCTTCCTTGCAGAGCGCCTTTTAAGTTTGCTTGCTGCACGTAGCAAATTGCGTCACTAGATATCTCCCTCGAGGAAAGACAGCAAGGGAAGGGAGCGTGTTAAATTGGATTTGAATGCAGCACCGGTCTTGGCCCCTTGGTCCCTTGGTCCCAATACTGGAAAAATGCATCCTCCTTTCTTCCACAACCACCTCCTCTCCTCTGTACCCCAGAAACCGATCTTTGTGTCCTAATCTGATGTTCCTGATTACACATTAATTTGTAACCATTAATATGTAATTGGCTAGACGCAAACCGCAATGTCAGGTACATTGTGCACTGTACATGCAACTATTTGTACCCAATTAAATCCTTTCTGCTACAGGAAACCTGGATTTGTAATTTTTTTTTTAGGTGCTGGTCATTATTTGTCTTAATTATACTTCTGGCAAGAATACATTTGCTAAATCAAATAATTTAATGTAAAAGAACAATGAATACGCATTTTGTTCTCTACCACTGATGTCTTGTCATTTATATTTACGTTTAAAACATAAATACTTTGCAAAGATTTATGAGACCCAGCTCTATCCTGAAACGATAACACATAGCTAGCAACTTTTGCAGCTGAACTTTGAAGGCGTTTTTCTCAAAAACATGGTTTGATGGCATTCCAAATGTAATGCGACGTAACTCGCTTGATATTTGGATTAGAGATATCATTTTGATATTATTAGAAAGCTTACACTTTCCTCCCTCAGGTAGTTTGGCAAAATGTGTTTGGGGGTCAGTGCGACTGATTTTGATAAAGCAGGTCACAAATAATGTAACGTTACTTGAGTAATTTTAGAATTATACATTTTACAATTCACAAACCCCATTTAAAATAAATAAGCCGACCTGATTCTGTTGCAAGTGTGCAGCTTTCTCAGCTAGCTGGGCATAAACAGTCTTGCGCTTTCGGTGTGCGTGCGTGTTGTGCGTCAAAGTAACTTTACTAACATACATTGTTAATGGCGCCCTCTTGTGCACAAAGGGTGTGATGGAAGATAAAAATATGTGGTTATGTGAATTTGTGAATTACCGGTGGTCATGCTCGTTTCGCAATACATTTTTAAGCTCCACGATGCATATCGTCACGTTTTCATATCATGAAATATTGCGTCACGATATTTCGTCACACCCCTATAACAATGTGGTCATTTGAATTGTGGCATGAAATAGCTTCCATAGAAGGTTTCCCACACCTCATAATTCCAGAGCGCCCCCTGTGGTCAGTCAGGCACCTGCAGGACTGCAGAGTGTAAAGAATGTGTCAGCTGCTGCAGTAGGACCTGTTTAATGAAGGCTAAATCCCTTCTCCTGTTTCCCTCCAGGAGCTGCACTTCTGCATACCTTTGAGCAGCAGTATGATGCAGGCAGGAGTCTGTCTGAGACGGGACACAGAGACAACACTACTGGAGCTCACTGAGCAGCACAGGATCAGACAGAAAGAAGAGGAACTCAGTGGACTGGAGTCTGTCCACATGGCAGAATCAGAGACTGAGTCTGCTGCACCAGGACTCAACACACTGGAGCCAGAGTGTGTTACAGCACACAGTGGGGTCAGTGATGTGCACCACACACACACATCACTGATTAAAACAGAAACTGATCTGGGCTCCACCCATACTGAGGATCTTAAGACAGAGACCCTAGACAGTATAGACCTAAAGGCAGAACACATCAATGATTTGCCGGATTTTAGGGATTTTATTATTAAATCTGATCAACTGAAATGTGAATCCAGTGAAAGGTTAGTGAGTGATCTCATGAATACTGAGATGAATGAAGCTGCTACTGATCACAAAGACCAGACTGAACCATGGCAACGTGCAGAAGAGCCAAATACAAACTGTAAAAAAGAAGAAAGTCATGATCTGCCGACCCATTGTGGGGATGGAATCCCTCCCTGTGATATAAACAATAGGAATCAGACCAGAATTGTCCAGAAAAATACAAACAGATGCAACAAACTTAAAAATGATTGCCAGAGACCAAATCTGATCATTGAACCCATGATAATTAATTCAACTAAAAACCCTCGCCGTTTGAATTTCTTTCAAAGTAAGATGATTCAAAGAAATAAGGATGCAATTAATACAGGTCAAAATTTGTACGGGTGTACACAGTGTCAGAAGTGTTTTTGTTCAAAAGGGTCTTTAATTAGACACATGAGAGTTCATACAGGTGGAAAGCCCTACAAATGTATTCATTGTGGGAATTGCTTTTCCCACATAGCGACTTTATATAGCCACCTGAGAATTCATACAGGTGAAAAGCCCTTCAAATGTATTCATTGTGAGAAGTGCTTTTCCCACATATCCCATTTAAATAATCATCAGAGAATGCATACAGGTGAAAAGCCCTACAAATGTATTAATTGTGGGAAGTGCTTTTCCCAAACAGCATCTTTAAATCAGCACTTGAGAATTCATACAGGTGAAAAGCCCTACAAATGTATTAATTGTGGGAAGTGCTTTTCCCAAACAGCATCTTTAAATCATCACTTGAGAATTCATACAGGTGAAAAGCCCTACAAATGTATTAATTGTGGGAAGTGCTTTTCCTGAATAGCATATTTAAATCAGCACTTGAGAATTCATACAGGTGAAAAACCCTACAAATGTATTAATTGTGGGAAGTGCTTTTCCACAATATCTAATTTAAATATCCATGAGAGAATGCATACAGGTGAAAAGCCCTACAAATGTATTAATTGTGGGAAGTGCTTTTCCCAAACAGCATCTTTAAATCAGCACTTGAGAATTCATACAGGTGAAAAGCCCTACAAATGTATTAATTGTGGGAAGTGCTTTTCCCAAACAGCATCTTTAAATCATCACTTGAGAATTCATACAGGTGAAAAGCCCTACAAATGTATTAATTGTGGGAAGTGCTTTTCCCGAATAGCATCTTTAAATCAGCACTTGAGAATTCATACAGGTGAAAAACCCTACAAATGTATTAATTGTGGGAAGTGCTTTTCCACAATATCTAATTTAAATAGCCACCTAAGAATTCATACAGGTGAAAAACGCTACACATGTTCTCAGTGTGGGAAGTGCTTTTCCCAATTATCTAATTTAAATAGCCACCTAAGAATTCATTCAGGTAAAAAGCGCTACACATGTTCTCAGTGTCGGAAGTGCTTTTCTACAAATTCAGTCTTGAATAAGCATCAGAAAAGTCATACAGGCGAAAAGCCGTAAAAGTTTGCATGGTATGAGATGTGCTTTAATACAAAGTCGTAATCGACAGCTGGAATGATACACCTGGACAATAGAGGTTGAAAAAGGCACTCTTCATGACATTGGACAGCCTAGCAACCCTTTGACTCCTAACAACATCACTGAACTTGCCTAGAACAGGAACCCAGGATTTCTCATGGGAAAGCAGACTGCTGGGACAGGTTCAGACAGGAACATATTCTGAACTGAAATAAAGCAGCATATGTATAGAGCATGTTATGTATGTGCATGTAAATAACTGGATAATATGATAAATGCGGTGGACTGGGATTAATATCAATTGAATTGAAGGGTATGTGAAAGGGCAAAATAAATGGGAAGGAATAAAGAATGTGGTTGGAAGAAGGATTGTAAGATATTAGAGATGCGTTTGTCTACATAAGTGTCTGGATCATAGAGTGGCCATCACCTGGACCTCCATAGATATCTAGAAAGATTATAGGTTAAATCATAAGATCATGCTGTCGTTTCTCTCTTCCTGGAGGTTTACAGTGTGTCTCGGCGGCAGTGTGGTATAATGGTTAAGGAACTGGGTTTGTAACCGAAAGGTTGCGGGTTCGATTCCCAGGTCGGACACCGCCGTTGTACCCTTGAGCAAGGTACTTCACCTGCATTGCTTCAGTATATATCCAGCTGTATCAATGGATACTATGTATAAATGCAAAAGAAATGATGTGTAAGTCGCTCTGGATAAGAGCGTCTGCTAAATGCCTATAATGTAATGTAATGGAATGTCTCTTCCTGGAGGAGAGGGGGGTCTCTTGGTGGTGGGGTGTTACAGCCCTCTTCCTGGCCAGACCTGATTTGAACAAACAAAGGGAATTGTGGAATGCAGAAGGCCTGCTAAAGACTGCATTTAAGGGAATTCCAAAGGTACATTCGGGGAGAATCTGCTTAACAGTTCTCTTGGTACCATAGTCTTCTCGTACGAACATTTTTGGCAAACATATTTTTTTTTTTGTGTTCCTTTTTGTCTTAGTTTGTATCTTTTCTCTTAGTAGAGAATAGCATTCTTTGATTGTATTGTAAATAAAATGTCTACCTTTTTCCATCAAGGTACGTCTATTCTTGGTTATTGCAACTGTCATATTATGCGATAATGAACTGTTTTCCCTTTTTCATTACATCCAAGATATATGGTTCGCTTATACACTGACCAGGGTGTGCATCTCTGTGAGAACCAATCACTATATTGGTCTATTTGTGAATTTCAGTGTCCAGACGGATCCTAGTATTATTTCAGAAAATAATAGTTGGGGTCATAGTCTGGATTTTACACCTCTGATTAAGTATCTCTTAAGAGGTGACTGGTAAACAGACACCACGCTTCACGCTTGAATTGAACTGTTATGCGTGTTACAAATTAAAGAGCCTTCGTAGAATCGCTCATAGGAATCGCACTTAACCCTAAGATTGATCGTTATTGGGAAACGTGGCCCAGGCAGTTTTGCATACTTCCGGGTAGTGGGGGAGTGGAGGAAAGGAGGTGGGTAGTGAAGAATATTGGGATGCACCCCTCGTCTTCTCCGTGACCCAAAACCCATTTTTCTGTTTTAATCTAATGTTGCTGATTACATATACATTTATTTATTAATGGTTACATATTAATTAATGTCTCGACGCAAACCGCAATGTCAGGTACATTGTATACTGCACATGCAACTACTTGTATTTGAAACTTACAGGGGTAGGAGGTGAGGAGCGAAGAATATTAGGACGCATCCTCTGACACACCCACAACCCCATGGGAGGGGAGCACTTTAAATAATGTAAACAGATGTCTGAGTAGTAGATAGATTTTTTTAAGATTACATAAACTATGGATTTTTTATTTTATTTTTGGCCATGAAAAACATACCAAAAATGTAAAAATTGAATCGGTATCTAAAGAACATGATTGTATCAGCCCAAATATTTGTTTTTGGCATCAAAAACTGTCATGCTATAATGGTGCTCCAAAGGGGGAAAGCTTTCGGAATCATACCGGATCCAGCCATTAGGGGCAGAATTCTTCCGGTTACTGCAGCTCTGAAGTCTCGTTCTGCAGGTTGGTTTAAAACAGAGCAAAGCTTTTATTTTGAAGGTCGGTCCAGTAACTGCACCGGGCATTTTATTCTTATTGTGCCTACTACTGAACTCGTGTGCTGCTTTTTAGGCTGTGCTTCACAAAGGCTAACACGGATATGGGGATCAGTCGCTGCTGATATTTACATTACATGAAGTTAATCAAACGATTGACTTGAATTAGCATCAACGAAGAGGCAAGTTTCCATAATCTTGAACAGTTCTGTTAGCTTTGTTTACCAGCAAGCTTCAAATCGGGTTGCTTTCCATTCACTAATGTTTGCGTTTGGTACTTTGGCAGTAGCTGTTAAAAGACAAGTGATTGTAGAGTTTATTTTAGCGTTGGAAAACGGGTCCTGCGTTACTTCTCTATTATACGACCAATAAGATACAGATAGCCTATCGGTAAATAATGTAATCACGCTATAATGGTGTCACCTTCTAGGACTCTTTTGGTTGTTCGCGGAACTAATCCATGCAACATGTGGACATTTTGTAAATATGTGGATTTAGTGATGTGCGAGTTTGAACGAATCGTTCGAAACGAACGATTATTTTTATTGACTCAGGAGTGACAAGTCCTCTCCTCCACTAACTCGTTCACTGACATACCTGCTACTTGCTAATGCGAACTGCGAAGACGATTCGAGACAACGTGTTACACTATTGTGCAACTCTTATATTAACTGTATTTGTGGAAATGCATCAAGTAAATCACTGTATTAAACTAGCCTTGTGCGAAAGCAACCACTTTTTGGCGCTTGTTTCAACTCCTGTACTCGCTCTTCCTGCCCTGAGCTGAAGGTGTGGCTGCACGAATCACTCACTCACTTGCTCTCACAGCCCGCCCGGAGCTGTCTGACTCGGGTTGCACGAAATAGCTACTCACTCGGTCACCCAGTACTCGCTCCCCCAGCCCTGACCTCGTTACCTCGTGACTAAGCCATTATAAAATGGGAATGAAAAGCAAGCCACAAAAATAAGAAAACAAAATGGGTGTTTTACTAAATATCATCCAATCACAATAGAGAGGGTAAACAAACAATAAAACACACAGAAACCTTCCTAAAGTGAGTGCTCCTTCCTCAAAATCTGAAAGTTTTAAACAAATTAGTCACATTTCAGTCTCTGCTATTATAATAATAATAATATAAGACTAAAATAAAACATCCTACAATTTAAACAATGGACAAAAATCCCACTGAAAGATTTCAATTGGAATTCTGTAAGAACAAGAGTTCACAGAAATGCTCCAAATAATGCCTGTAGATTACAGTTGGGTATATTCGGTCACAAAACAAACTTATTTGTTATCAGACAAAAACAGAATTAAAAACAAGGGATAACAAAACAAAATGAATTCATTGAAAAATGGCTGAACTGAATAAATTACATGAACAAATTGAAATGTTATCGATCATTGAATAGAAAATATACCATTGCACAATACCTTGTTAATATAAAAAAATGTAATTTTAAAAAATAGAGACACACACCGTAACAATGTACAGACTGAGTGACCATAGTCTGGAAATAGAGACACCATAGGACACCACTCCTCTTCTGCCCCATATATGTTACTCTAAGAGAGGCTTTCCAGAAATTATAGTTATCTGCAAAATATGTGACAGCCTGCCATGAGCTAAGAGACTAAATTAACACTAACATCGTCCTAATCTATTCAGCTCCAGATAACCGCCTGTTCTGTTTTTGTTTGTTTGTTTTTTGTTTCTTTTCTTCCCAAACAGCTATTTATGTTTTGTATACTGTATTGCTTTGGCAACAACGGTTGATTACCATTCGTGCCAATAAAGCCATTTGAATTTAATTGAATTAAAATTGACTGATCTTGACAACTACGGTGAAGAAAGTTCATTTTTCAAATATAGAATATCTCCCAAATATAGAAAAGCACAGCACTGTATTTTATTTATTTATTTATTTGACAGGGACAATGCAGACAAACATAGTTACAAGCTTGTAGCTGATGTGATGCATGTAGAGTTTATAGCTAAGTGCTAGTTCTCAACTCCAGTCCCCGGTTGGGCTCTTCCACAACATTGCAGTACAATACAAAATATACATCAATTAAAAAGACCATGTAATACAATTCAGTAATTCAATAATCCAATATTGCATTTATATGATATAGAACCTTCACTCGCTCACTCTCACACATAATATACACACTGGCATGACACAAAAATAGAAATTTCATTCATTCATTCATTCATTCATTCATTTACAGATGAGTACAGATTTGTTTTTTCTTTAACCAGGTTTTAGTTATGGTGGTGAACATCTTAAACTCTGAGATGGATTTTATTTCTGATGGCAGTGAGTTCCAGAGTTTACAACTCTTACAGGAGAAGGCTGACTGTCCGAAAGTTGTCCTGCAGAATGTGATTTTGCCATTTTGATTTGAGGAGCTTCTGGTGACTCTGTTGCTGTTTTGTCTCTCAACAAATCGACTGAGTGGCTCAGGTGCTAGGTTGTTTATACACTTAAGAATTAATTTGAGAAAACATAAATCACTAAAGCTTTCAAAGCTTAGTGAGTTATATTTTTTGAGGATGTGGCAGTGGTGGTACCTGACTGTTTTTTTATCCATTATTTGTAAAGTTTGATTATACAGGGAACAAATGTGTTTAGTGGCAGTGGGAGCCGCTTGAGCCCAAACTGTCATGCAGTATGAGATGTGTGAAAAAATCATAGCGTGCATGTACAGAAGGGCGGCCTGGTTAGGTATGTAATGTCTGATTAATTTAAAGCAGTTTAAATTACTTTGTATTGTTTTTGAGATTTTCTTTATATGTTTATCGAATTTAAGTTGGGGGTCGAGTACCAATCCAAGGTATTTAAATTCTGTTACAGTTTGTATTTTTTCATTTTGTAAATTTATATGAAAACTTTGTTCTAGATTTATTTTTTTAATAGAAAAACACATTGACACCGTTTTTGAAAGATTAAGCACCATCTGATTTTTATTGAGCCACTGCCTGACCTCGACCAAACATGTAGACAGAGCATCAGCAGCCTGCTCTGGTGTCTTGGCGGGTGCATAAAGAACTGCATCGTCCGCGTACAGCTGGCAACTGACACCAGCACAGATTGAGGGCAAGTCATTTATAAAGAGACTAAACAGCAAAGGTCCGAGTATTGAGCCCTGTGGGATGCCCATTTGTATGTTTAGAAGTGGAGATTTATCTTGAGCAACTTTAACACACTGAACCCGGGCCTGAAGAAATGATGCAAACCAACACATTGTCTCATTAGAGATATTAAAATTTAGCAATTTGGACAAAAGTAGGATATGGTTGACTAGCTCAAACGCTTTCTTTAAGTCCAGGAATATAGCCCCTACCACATTGCCCCCATCCAGGGATCTTTTGGCATTTTCCACAAAACAGCAATTTGCGATTTCAGTGGAATAACCTGATCTAAATCCAAACTGCTGAGCTCCTGGGCTTCTAGGTGTTCCATCAATTGTGATGCGACCACTTTCTCGATAACTTTAGACAATATGGGTAAAATAGATATTGGCCGATAATTGCACATAGAATCCTGACTTCCTGCTTTAAATACTGGTACAATAACTGCCTTTTTCCAGCCTGAGGGAAAAGTACAGGTTCTTATTGAAAGGTTAACTAAATGTGTCAGTGGTTTAGCCAGTACTGTACAGTGGCGTTTGAGAAAGGAACTGCTCATATTATATATGTCATTAGTTTTGGAATTGGACAATTTAGCAATTATTTCCATAGTTTTTGTTTCCTGGATCTCCTTAATATGAAAAGAATTAATAGATTCATTTTGAGTTATATAATTTGGGTATTCTATTTGTTCAAAATCTTTAGTTAATTCCATTACTGACTGCAGAAAATAGGAGTTAAATTCATTAGCCATAATGGCAGAGTTATTTATACTTTTCCCCTGCACAAGGAGTTCTTTTATTCTTTTGTGTTTATTTGTTTTATTAGTCAGGTTATTCAAATGTTTCCATAGGGAATTATTGTTGCCCCTTGCATTGCCTATAAGTTGACTGTAATATGAGGCTTTTGCTTTACGGAGTTCTTGTAGCACTTTATTTCTTAAACTTTTATATGTTAAAAGATCTGTTGTAAGTTTCGATGATAGGGATTTTTTTAATGCTAAATCACGCAGCTTCATCATTTTTCTAATTTCATTATTTAACCATGGTAAAGTGTTATCTTTTTGCCTGCACTTTTGTTGCTTTGTAAATTTTTCTATCAGCCCTGTTATGGCTGCAGTCATAGAATCACAGCAGTCCTCTACTTCACCCAGGTTTGTTATATCTTCCCAATTTAAGTTATTTAGTTCTCTTTCAAACTGTAGAGTTTTTGATTTAGGAATGGCCATTTTGATTGGATTGCTATTGTCATTGGGTGTACCAAAATACTGTAGTCGTTTTCTAGTCAGTTTTCTAGCTGTCAAAGTCAAGTTATTAGATTGTAAGTCCTTGTGATACGTTCTGGTTTATTTGAGAATGCCATGTCAATGAGGGTCTTGGTCTGTCTTGTTATCCTGGTGGGCCCTTTGATCATTTGCAGATAGTTAAATTTAGTCATTATTGTTTTTAATTTTTGTTTACCACTCTTATCAGACCAATTAATGTTAAAGTCGCCATACCATATAGTTTCTCTAGACATCGCAAGTTGTTTAGCCACATCAGTTAGTTCATCATAAAAAGAAATATTATGAGATGGTGGATTATAGAGAACCACAATATTGAAATTCATCGAGGGTGACAAAATTATATTCAAACCAAGGCATTCAAGGTAGGTGTTCAATTCAATTAAATGACATTTAAGTGTATCCTTAATGTAGATTAAAACACCTCCCCCCTTGCCCATATTTCTGTCCTTCCTAAAGCACTGGTATCCTGGGATGTCTATCATATTAGTTGGCACAGTGCTCTGTAGCCAGGTTTCAGTCAGGCAGAGGTAGTCCATGTTTGAGTCCAGGAGGAGTGCAGAGATCTGATCTCTTTTAGGGATTAGACTGCGGATGTTTAATTGTCCTCCTAGTATCCCTTTTAGTTTACATTTAGCATCCCACAGCACTCGAGCATGGTTTACAGTTTGAAAGAGGAGATGGGTCTTTTGTTTCTGTGCAGCAAGGTTATTTATGCTACTTGAGTTTTTTCTAGCCTGGTTTAAAGTGTGAAAAATCATTGTGGATCCGTGTCTTTTTAACACCGGGTCTCTAGTTTTGTTTCTTGTTGTTACTTGGGAGGTGGGTGAGAAAGGAGATGTGCAGTACTCACTAATAGATCTTCTCATAGTGTGCACATTTGATGTCTCTGGTAAGTGTGGTGGTGGGCCAGTTAGTGCTGATGGTGGTCTGGCTAGCGTTGATTGTGGTCCGGCCAGTGTTGGTGGAAGTCCAGCTGGCTCTAGCGGGCCGTTATTAGCTTCCAGCTGCTGGGTTGTTAACCCCCGGCACGGCTCCGCTGGGAAAGCCGCTGCTGTGTTGATATTGTCCGGGAGTAGCGGGCCGTTGTTAGCCTCTCGGCACGGCTCCGCCGGGTGGAACACGGCAGAAAAGACATCCAGAGAGGAACAGGCCCAGCTAGCAGCGGTGGGGTCCAGGGCAACCGGTGATGTCATCCCAGCCAGCCCTGGTGTTAGCATAGTTAGCTGTGGAGCCAGCTGTTGTTGTTCGCCCATGTTAGTAGGGCTCACCGAAGACGGACCAGGATTTTTAGTATTGTCAGTTTCTGTACATACCGACAGCAGCATGCAACAAACACACAGCGCTAAAGCCCAATGAAAATGAACACAACCCCACACACTCACGAATCGCATATCTCACGGTGATGAAAGATTTGGTTTTAGGTTCAAAAAGCGATGGATTAAAACAAGACAGGCGGTTTTGATTCGATGTGATTATTTGCCATTTAGCGACACATGAGGTTAACTGGAAGCTCTTTCTCCATGTGCTGTCGAACACCAAAAAGGTCATCCTGGACTATGCCCATTGATGCGATAACCTGGTCATTCGGTATAAAGATAGCAAATGCAAAACGTGGACAAGTGTGAATGCGAGCACACAGAATGTCTTTTTCCCGTCACCGACGAAGGGTTCTTGAACAACAGCAGCGTTATAAATAATTCACACCTTGTCGGAAATGGTAAACGAATTGGTACATGGCAGCGTGTAGCTCCCGATCACGGCGATGTGCTAGAGATTTGTGCCTTGTCAGGTAGCGTTTGAAACGCCAACCTGAAGCTGAAGCTACTGCATTGACAATAAATAGAAGGTTGACTTAGTGGACCCACAGAATGTAAATTTGAGTTTTATATTACCAAAGAACAGCAAACAATATGAGTTGGATTTGAGTCCGAGGCCATAGGGTAATAGCGCATTCTTCACTACCACCAGGATAATAATTGCCCAAAGTGTGCAGTAATGTATTTATCTCCGGTGAGTGTGAGTGAGTGAGAAGCTATGCTTCCATCCATGTGTTTTTGAACCACACTTACCAGGGCTCACCTCCACTGAGGTACCTGGTACCTGGACAGGGTCTGGAGCAGGTGAGAGAAAGAGGGGATGGGTGTGTATAGTTTATAAAACCAAGGAATTCAAAATCAGTCTTCAGATTTAGCTGTAAATTATGCTGGAACAATATGGAATACATGGTTGGTAAAATGGTTGTAAGTCATCACCTATACTATGGGTACATTTGAGCCAAGAGAACACATTTGGCAAATCATATTTTTAAAACTGTTTATTTTACATATAATCTCATTATTTCCAGTGATGCACGACATCTTGAAATATATGTACATATCTTACTTGAAGAGATTACTGTCATCCCCTCGCTATAAAGACACCTGAAGTATCACCCCACTCCTAAGCATTTTGTTCTCTACCTAAAGAGGTAAAGAAACTTATTTTGTTTACATTACATTACAGGCATTTAGCAGACCGCTCTTATCCAGAGCGACTTACACAACTTTATATTTATCCATTCATACAACTGGATATATACTGAAGCAATTCAGGTTAAGTACCTTGCTCAAGGGTACAACGGCAGTGTCCTGCCTGGGAATCGAACCTGTGACCTTTCAGTTACAAGTTCAGCTCCTTAACCATTATACTACACTGCCACCCTTAGTTTGTCACATAAACTTTTAATAATTCTATGCTACTAATTCTGGTAATTCAGCCTTTGTTATTTCTAGTGTTACTTGTATCTTCTATTCCAGGGGTAGGCAACCCTGGTCCTAGAGAGCCGCAGGGTCTGCTGGTTTTTGTTGTTACTCACCACTTAATTGATCAATTAAAGCAGTTGATTACACAGTTAACTCACCTCACCTGGTTTCTTTGGTCTAATTAGTTGCTGTGTTTAAGGTGAAAACAAAAACCAGCAGACTCTGCGGCTCTCTAGGGCCAGGGTTGCCTACCCCTGTTCTATTCCATTCATAAGTTTATTTTCTTGGAGACAAATGAAGCTGAATCTAACACAAATGGACACCAGCATGGTTCAAAGGAAAGGGCTTTTCCCCACTCTGCTATTAGAATACACTAACAACAACAAAAACTAGCGGTTACATTTAAAACTGTTTTTAAAATTGACCTGAGGATTTCGATCATCCAGGGAGGGGAGAATGGTTTCCCCCACCTCATAATGCAAGAGCGCCCCCTGTGGTCAGTCTGCAGGACTGCAGAGTGTAAAGAATGTGTCAGCTGCTGCAGTAGGACCTGTTTGATTAAGGCTAAATCCCTTTTCCTGTTTCCCTCCAGGAGCTGCACTTCTGCACACCTTTGAGCAGCAGTATGATGCAGGCAGGAGTCTGTCTGAGACGGGACACTGAGACAACACGACCAGAGCTCACTGAGCAGCACAGGATCAGACAGAAAGAAGAGCAACTCAGTGGAGTCGAGTCTGTCCACATGGCAGAGTCAGAGACTGAGTGTGCTGCACCAGGACTCCACACACTGGAGTGTGTTACAGCACACAGTGGGGTCAGTGATGTACACCACACACACACATCACTGATTAAAACAGAAATGTATCTGGGCTCCACCCACACTGGGGATCTTATTAAGACAGAGATCCTAGACAATACAGAGCTGGGATATGTAGCCAATCTGCATCCTGACCAAATCAAAACAGAGGCAGATGATGGAGGATACCTTGAGGCAGAACACATCAGTGACTTGCAGGATTTTAAGTGTATTAATATTACATCTGATCAAATGAAGTGTGAGCCTAGTGACAGTTTAGTGAGTGATCTCATGAATACTGTGATGAATGGAGCTGGTGTTGATCACAAAGATCAGACTGAACCATGGCAATGTGCAGGAGAGCCAAACACAAACTGTAAACAAGAGGAAGTTCATGATCTTCTGCCCCAATATGGGGACTTAAATCATCACTGTGAAAATAATCAGACCAGAATTATCCAGAAAAGCACAAACGGCAGCAGCATGCGTATACATTGTAGGAGAATGAACATGATAATTGATCCCGTGATAATTAATTCAAATAAAACGCAAAGGCTTTTGAATTTCATTCAAAAGAAGAAAAAAGGTGAAATTCATACTGATGAAATGCTGTACAAGTGTACACAGTGTGGGAAGTGTTTTAACACAAAATCTCATTTAAATATCCATGAGAGAATTCATTCAGGTGTAAAGCCCTACAAATGTTCTCAGTGTGAGAAGTGCTTTATTACCAATTCAGACTTAAATAAACACCAGAGAATTCATTCAGGTGAAAAGCCCTACACATGTTCTCAGTGTGAGAAGTGCTTTATTACCAATTCAGACTTAAATAAACACCAGAGAATTCATACAGGTGAAAAGCCCTACAAATGTATTTATTGTGGCAAGTGCTTTTCCAGAATATCTAATTTAAATGTCCATGAGAGAATTCATTCAGGTGAAAAGCCCTACACATGTTCTCAGTGTGAGAAGTGCTTTATTACCAATTCATACTTAAATAAACACCAGAGAATTCATACAGGTGAAAAGCCCTACAAATGTATTCATTGTGGGAAGTGCTTTTCCAGAATATCTCATTTAAATGTTCATGAGAGAATTCATTCAGGTGAAAAACCCTGCACATGTTCTCAGTGTGAGAAGTGCTTTATTACCAATTCAGACTTAAATAAACACCAGAGAATTCATACAGGTGAAAAGCCCTACAAATGTATTCATTGTGGGAAGTGCTTTTCCACAATATCTAATTTAAATATCCATGAGCGAATTCATTCAGGTGAAAAGCCTTACAAATGCACTCATTGTGGGAAATGCTTTTCCACAACATCTAATTTAAAAATCCATGAGAAAATTCATACAGGTGAAAACCTCTACAAATGTATTCATTGTGGGAAGTGCTTTTCCAGAATATCTAATTTAAATGTCCACAAGAGAATTCATTCAGGTGAAAAGCCCTACACTTGTTCTCAGTGTGAGAAGTGCTTTATTACCAATTCAGACTTAATTAAACACCAGAGAATTCATACAGGTGAAAAGCCCTACAAATGTATTCATTGTGGGAAGTGCTTTTCCACAATATCTAAATTAAATATCCATGCGAGAATTCATTCAGGGGAAAAGCCTTACAAATGCACTCATTGTGTAAAGTGCTTTTCCACAAGATCTAATTTAAATATCCATGAGAGAATTCATACAGGTGAAAAGCCCTACAAATGTATCCATTGTGGGAAGTGCTTTTCCAGAATATCAAATTTAAATATCCATGAGCGAATTCATTCAGGTGAAAAGCCTTACAAATGCACTCATTGTGGAAAGTGCTTATCCACAATATCTAATTTAAATATCCATGAGAGAATTCATTCAGGTGAAAAGCCCTACACATGTTCTCAGTGTGAGAAGTGCTTTATTACAAATGCAGGCTTAAATAGACACCAGAGAATTCATACAGGTGAAAAGCCCAACAAATGTATTCATTGTGGGAAGTGGTTTTCCCGATTATCTAGTTTAAATAAACACCAGAAAAGTCATACAGGCGAAAAGCCATAAAAGTTTGCACGGTATGAGAAGTGCTTTAATTCAAAATATTGTATTTGTTTATACTAGAGCCCGACCGATAGGGGATTTTTGAGACCGATGCCGATGTTAGGTGCAATTTCACTGTTCTACCACGTTGCATCTTTGCCTCTTCACAAGGGACTTCCAACTCCACTGCACTACACCTTTGAGCCATAAAAAGCACAAAGTCGTAATCGACAGCTGGAATGATACAACTGGACATTAAAGGTTGAAAAAGGCACTCTTCATGACATTGGACAGCCTAGTGACCCTTTGACTCCTAACAACATCACTGAACTTGTCTAGAACAGGAACCCAGGATTTCTCATGTGAAAGCAGACTGCTGGGACAGGTTCAGACAGGAACATATTCTGAACTGAAATAAAGCAGCATATGTATAGAGCATGTTATGTACGTGCATGTAAATAACTGGATAATATGATAAATGCGGTGGACTGGGATTAATATCAATTGAAATGAAGGGTATGGGAAAGGGCAAAATAAATGGGAAGGAATAAAGAATGTGGTTGGAAGAAGGATTGTAAGATATTAGAGATGCGTTTGTCTACATAAGTGTCTGGATCATAGAGTGGCCATCACCTGGACCTCCATAGATATCTAGAAAGATTATAGGTTAAATCATAAGATCATGCTGTTGTTTCTCTCTTCCTGGAGGTTTACAGTGTGTCTCGGCGGCAGTGTGGTATAATGGTTAAGGAACTGGGTTTGTAACCGAAAGGTTGCAGGTTCGATTCCCAGGTCGGACACCGCCGTTGTACCCTTGAGCAAGGTACTTCACCTGCATTGCTTCAGTATATATCCAGCTGTATCAATGGATACTATGTATAAATGCAAAAGAAATTATGTGTAGAGCGTCTGCTAAATGCCTATAATGTAATGTAATGTAATGTCTCTTCCTGGAGGAGAGGGGGGTCTCTTGGTGGTGGGGTGTTACAGCCCTCTTCCTGGCCAGACCTGATTTGAACAAACAAAGGGAATTGTGGAATGCGGAAGGCCTGCTCAAGACTGCATTTAAGGGAAGTCCAAAGGGACATTTGGGGAGAATCTGCTTAACAGTTCTCCTGTTACCATAGTCTTCTCGTACGAACATTTTGGGCAACCATCATTATTCTCTTTGTGTTCCTTTTTGTCTTGGAGTGTATGTCTTTTCTCTTAGTATAGTATAGCATTCTTTGATTGTCTTGTAAATAAAATGTCTACCTTTTTCCATCAAGGTCTATTCTTGGTTATTGCAACTGTCATATTATGTCATAATTAACTGTATTCCCTTTTTCAGTACATCCAAGGTACAGTGGTGTTCAAATAAATAGCAGTGCGTTAAAAAAGTGAATAAAGTGCAAAAAATAGCTTTTAGTTCAAATGTAGTGGAAACATTACACATTCAATTCCAAATCAAAGCATTAACAAATTGTATCAAGTCTGCGTTATTCTTTTACAGGAAGCAAAGAAAAGGAATATGAATCTGTTAAAAAAATAGCAATGTCGACATTTTTTTTTTTCAAACTCAAACACTTACTTTGTTAACTGAAGAAATTTTTCAAGATTTAACTTCACTTTAAATTACTGAACTAAGATGTAGTTGCATAACCATTGTTTTTGATAACTGCTGCGCATCTGCGTTGCATCTAGTCAACCAATTTCTGGCACCTCGAAACAGGTATTTCAGCCCAGGATAAACAAACTACATTCCACAGTTTCTGTGAATTTTTGGGTTTGCTTCAGAAACTGCATTTTTAATGTCACCCCACAAGTTTTCAATGGGGTTGAGGTCTGGGGATTGAACTGGCCACTCCATTACCTCAATTCTTTTTGTCTGGAACCAAGATGTTGCTCGCTTGTTTGGGGTTGTTGTCTTGTTGAAACACCCATTTCAGGGGCATTTCCTCTTTGGTATATGGCAACATAATCTCTTCAAGTATTTTGATGTATTCAAACTGATCCACGATCCTTGGTATATTATCCCCATACCATGATTTTTGCGCCATACTGTCGACTACCACTAGACCCAAAAAGAACAATTTTGGGCTAATTGATGTGTTCCTTGGCAAATTTTAACCGATTCTGCACATGCCGTTTTTTCAACAATGGTGCTTTACGGGGGCTTCTTGCTGATAGCTTAGCTTCGATCAAACATCTTCTGACTGTAACAGCACATACAGGTAATTTTAGATCATCTTTGATCTTTCTGGAGGTGATGATTGGCTGAATCTTTGCCATTCTGACTATTCTTCGATCCGTTTTAACAGTAGTTGCTCATTTTTTTCGCGTGTTTCATCTTTTTGTTGCCATTTTAAAGCATTTGAGATATTTTTAGCTGAGCATCCTATAATTTGCTGCACTTCTTTATACATTTTCCCCTCTCAAATCAATTTTTTAATCAAATTACGTTGTTCCTCCGAACAATGTTTGGAACGGCCCATTTTACTGAGCAATTCAGAAGGAAATATATTTTATAACAATGTGTGAAACACTTGCTTCCCTTTCTTAATAAAGGACAATTAATGACACCTGTTTTTTCACAGAATGAATGAATTCTCTAATTAAACTCCACACTGCTATTATTTTGAACTCGCCCCTTTCAATGAATGAGTCAATTACTCAGAACAAGCAGTGTGCATGTCATGACAGTTGGGTCTGTTATTTTTCTATTACACTACTACATCTACAAGTAAATTATTTGCCATGCAGAAATATCACTACTACTAATAACAGTGGTTCATCAGGTTACTGATGTTGTACTGCTATTTTTTTTTAACACCACTGAATGTGGTTCACTTATACACTGTCCGGGGTGTGCATCTATGTGAGAACCAATCACTGTACTTGTCTCCTATGTGGTTTTGGGGTAACACCGTAAGTGGGTTACTCGCTGGGCATATTGATAGTCTCGCAAACCAGAAGTGCAGCTGCTCTAGTTGTGAATTTCAGTGTCCGGACGGATCCTAGTATTATTTCATAAAATAGTCCGGATTTTACACCTCTGGTTAAGTAGCTCTTAATCTGTGACTGCGCGTTCACGCTTTAACTGAACTGTTTTGGGAAATGCGTGTTACAAATTAAAGAGCCTTCGTAGAATCGCTCGTAGGAATAGCACTTAACCTTAAGATTGATCGTTATCGGGAAATGCAGCCCAGGCAGTTTTGCATACTTCCGGGTAGTGGGGGAGTGGAGGAAAGGAGGAGGGTAGTGAAGAATATTGGGATGCACCCGTAGTCTTCTCCGTGACCCAAAACCCATTTTTGTGTTTTAATCTAATGTTGCTGATTACATATACATTTATTTATTAATGGTTACATATTAATTAATGTCTCGACGTGAACCGCAATGTCAGGTACATTGTATACTGCACATGCAACTACTTGTATTTGAAACTTACAGGGGTAGGAGGTGAATGGAAGAAAGGAGGTAAGGAGCGAAGAATATTGGGTCACACCCTCAGACACACCAACAGCCCCATGGGAGGGGAGCACTTTAAATTATGTTAACAGATGTCTGGGGAGTAGATTGTTTTTTTAAGATAACATAAGCCATGGATTTTTTTCTTTTATTCTTTGCAATAAAAACATATCAGTGTATCAGCATATGTGCCCAAATATTTGTTTGCTATAATGGTGCTCCAAAGGGGGAAAGCTTTCGGAATCATACCGGATCCAGCCATTAGGGGCAGAATTCTTCTGGTTACTGCAGCTCTGAAGTCTCGATCTGCGGGTTGGTTTAAAACTGAGCAATGCTTTTATTTTGAAGCTCGGTCTAGTAATTGCACCGGAAGTTTGATTCTTATTGTGGCGAGCTACCTTCCGGAGATTCAGCGTGCTACTGAACTGCAGTATCAGTTTTGGACCTTACTTTGGTGTCGGAGGAGATGGCTGGAATTTGCTCATGGAAGGTGTGGGAGGAGTCTACGGTGGGGAGTGATCACTATCCGGTGAAGTGTGAAGTGGGTTTGGTGTTAGCAGGGGTGAATGGGACTGGTTTAGCCAGGTGGGTAATTGAAAAGGCGGACTGGGGTAGGTTCCGGATAATGAGTGAAGAGGGTTTGGCACAGGTGGGGGTGGGACAGGGTGTCGATGAACTTAATGAGGAGGTTCGAGCGGCAATAATAGGGGCTGCTGAGCGGTCTATACCCAAGAGGTCAGGGAGGGGAAAAAGGAAGGCAGTGCCTTGGTGGACAGAGGGATGTAAGGAGGCTGTGGTGGATAGGAATAGGGCATTCAGGGTTTTAAAGAGGACGCACAATTTTCAGCACTTAGTGGTGTATAAGAGGTCGCAGGCACTGGTCAGGAGGGTGGTCAAGGAGGCTAAGAGGCAGGGCCGGATTAAGACCCTTAGAGGCCCTAAGCACTAAAAAATGTTGGTGCCCCCATACATTTGTAATTCAAAATATAAACAATAATAAACCATAAAATTGTATTTATCGAAAATTCGAAATTAAACAAAACTTACAGTAAAAAGGAAAATAATATTTACTTCGAATGCTTCCATTTTATTTATAGTTGAATAATTTTCTCCTACTTTAAAAAAAAATAATTTAAATGGTAAATTCAGCTATGAAAAATTTCTGAGGTGCCCCTCCTTCCCTTGATGCCCTAAGCACGTGCTTATTTTGCTTATAGGGTTAATCCACCACTGCTAAGAGGTCTTATTGGAGGGGGTATTGTGGGACAATAGGGAGGAGCACACCGGTCGGGGAGGTCTGGGGTATGATTAAGCGGA
Organism: Ilyophis sp. 1 JC-2022; assembly: GCA_022702515.1. Lineage (NCBI taxonomy): Eukaryota > Metazoa > Chordata > Actinopteri > Anguilliformes > Synaphobranchidae > Ilyophis > Ilyophis sp. 1 JC-2022. Next base: position 4,511,490 of record CM040405.1, read on the forward strand.
TGAGTGGGGTGAGGAGGGAGTGGAACTATCCAGTGCTGGATAATGGAGTAGGGACGGCTGTGAGTGATGGGGAAAAGGCGGAGATGTTAGCAAAGGCCTTTGTGAAGGTACATAGCTCTAGTAACATGACAGAGGAGGGGAGGAGTGGGAGGGAGGAAACTAGGGTAGCGAATATAGGGGTGTTGGGGGTGAGAGAAGGGAGGGAAGATGCGATGGATGCTCCGTTTACATTGGCGGAGGTCAGGAGGGCAGTTAGTAGGGCTGGATTGACGTCACCGGGGAGGGATGAGGTGTGTTATGCAATGTTGGCTCAACTTAGTGATGTGGCACTGGGGGTGGTGGTGAGGTTATTTAATGAAGTGTGGACAAAAGGGAAGTTACCGGGCAGTTGGAAGCAAGCGGTGGTGGTGCCGGTGAGAAAACCGGGGAAGGACCCTACGAAGCCGGGAAGCTATAGGCCAATAGCTTTAACATCACATATGTGTAAAACTATGGAGCGTATGGTAGCGGAGAGGATGACATTTTACCTTGAGACGGGGGGGTATATGTCTCCATATCAGAGTGGTTTCAGGAAGGGTAGGGGAACAATGGACCCAGTGTTGTGCCTGGAGTCGGAGGTGAGGAAGGCACAGGTAAACAAGGAGGTGGTGGTGGCGGTGTTTTTTGATGTGGAGAAGGCGTATGATATGATGTGGAGGGAGGGTCTTTTAATCAAACTGGATGGGATGGGAGTGGGTGGCAGGGTGTTTAATTGGGTGAAGGATTTTCTGTCATGTCGTTCCATTCAAGTGCGGGTGGGTAGTGGGTATTCTGGGTGGTACACAGTAGAAAATGGAACACCTCAGGGAAGTGTAATTAGTCCTCTATTGTTTTCAGTCATGATTGATGACGTATTCTCCGGAATCCGACCGGATATTGGGAGGTCACTATTTGCGGATGACGGGGCTCTGTGGAAGAGGGGGAGAAATATGGGACACACGGTGAAGAGGGTTCAGGAGGCAATAGACGGGGTAGAGGAATGGTCACTAAAATGGGGGTTCAGGTTTTCGGTGGAGAAGACTCAGTCACTTTTTTTTACGAGGAGGAAGGTGGGTCGGGGGCACGAGTTAAAAATGTATGGGAGTGAATTGGGAAGAGTGGGGTCCTTTAGGTTTCTGGGGGTGTGGTTTGATTCTAGACTCACTTGGGCAGTGCATGTGGAAGCGGTAGTTAATAAATGTAAAAAAGTAATAAATGTAATGAGGTGTTTAGCGGGGATGGAGTGGGGAGCAGATAGGTCGGCGTTAAGGGCGATATATGTGGGGTTAATAAGATCGGTGATAGATTATGGGAGCACAGCATATAGATCTGCGTCTGTCACGGTGTTGGGGAGGCTGGATGTGGTGCAGGCAAGGGCACTGAGGATATGCTGTGGTGCATTTAGAACCACTCCAGTGCCGGCGTTACAGGTGGAGGTGGGTGAAATGCCTTTGCGGTTGAGGAGGGAGCAGCTGGCGATGAGCTATTGGGTGGCTTTGAGGGGGCATGGGGAGAATCACCCGACGAAGGGTATTATGGGGGAATGCTGGGAGCACGGGAGGAGGAGGATCAATAGTTTTGCTTGGGTGGGGGATAGTCAGGCTAGGGAGATGGGCTTATGGGGACGGGAGTACACTAAAACGGTGGTGTTGCCGGCGGTACCGCCGTGGTTGTTGCCGCAGCCGGAAGTGGATCTGGAGCTGCTGAAGGGGGTGGGAGGAGGGGGGGGGTGTCTAGACAGGAACAGGTAGGGGAGTATATAAAGAAAAAATATCATGGGCATTTAGAAGTGTACACTGATGGGTCAAAGGATCCGGTGACGGAGAGAGTAGGGTGTGCATTTGCGGTACCGGAGTTTGGGGTGGCGGTGGGGAGGAGAGTGGATGATCAGCTGTCAGTATACACGGGAGAAATGGTGGCAATTATTTTAGCACTGCAGTGGGTGGAGGAGGTGAGACCAGATAGGGTGGTGGTGTGTTCAGACTCCAGTGCTGTGCTGGAAAGTATAAAGGGAGGCAGATCTAGAAGTAGGCCGGATCTGATTTGGGAGGTGACACAGGCGTTGTATAGGTTAAGAAGGATGGGGTTGGTGATTAGTTTTGTGTGGGTGCCGGCGCACGTGGGGGTAGAGGGAAACGAGATGGCTGACGTTTTGGCTAGGAGGGCGGTAGGGAAGGCCGAAGTTGAGGTGGGTGTGAAGATGGGTAGGGCGGAGGCAAATACATTAATTAAGGAGAGGGTTAAACGAATGTGGCAGGAGGGATGGGACCGGGAGGGCAGAGGGAGGCAATTGTATAGGGTTCAGAAGACAGTGGGTAGGATCAGACATGGGGGGAGGTGTAGAAGGGAGGAAACAATAATAACAAGGCTTAGGGTGGGGCATGCGGGTTTGAATGGGGGTCTAAGGGTAATGAAAAAACATCCAGATGGGCGGTGTGGGTATTGTAAGGAGGAGGAGACGGTGGAGCATGTGCTAATGAAGTGCGGGAGGTATGGGAGGGAGAGGGAGAGGATGGTAGCACGAATGAGGGAGAGTGGGGTGGAGTTTGAGATGGGGTTTTTAGATAGACACTCTGGGGATGGGGGATATAGGCACTTATTTAGATTTTTGAGGGAAACGGGATTATATAAAAGGGTTTAGAGGATTTTGGTTGTGGTTTAATTAATGTAAGGTAAGAGTTTATTTTCCATTTGTATGTATTCTTGGTGGTAGTTGGGTGGTTTAATTTGTTTTGTAGGATGTTTAATGTGGTTGGTTGGGTTTAGTGGGTTGGGTCCCTGGTCCATACTCCAGTTCGGTAGGTGGCGGTAAAGCTCCTAAAGTTGGATTCAAAACGCCATAAAATATCTAAGAAGAAGAAGAAGTGCTACTGAACTCGTGTGCTGCTCTTTAGGCTGTGCTGTGTGCTGCACAAAGGCTATCCACGCACATGAGGATCATTCAACGCTGATATTTACATTACATCAAGTTAATCAAACGATTGACTTGAATTAGTTGAGGCATCAACGAAGGGGTAAGTTTCCATAATCTTTAAGCTTTAACAGTTCTGTTAGTTTTGTTGTTCCAGCAAGCTTCAAACCGGGTTGCTTTCCATTCACTAATGTTTGCACATGTGTTTGCTACTTTGGCTGTAGCTGTTAAAACACAAGTGATTGTAGAGTTTATTTTAGCGTTGGAAAACGGGTCCTGCGTCACTTCGCTATTATATGATCAATAAGATAATGAGATACAGATCGCCTATCGGTAAATAATGTAATCACGCTATAATGGTGTCACCTTTTTGGACCCGTATGGTTTTTCACGGAACTAATCCATACAACATGTGGAAATCTTGTAAATAAGCGGAATTGGGTTGAATTGTCGCTTGTTCTTTTCAGGTAATGTACAGTGAGCACAATAATGCATTGATAGGGACACATTTTTATGTTATTTTGGTTCTGTACTCTAGCACTTTGAGTTTGAAAGTATACAATGACAAGGAGGTTGAAGTGCAGACTGACAGCTTTAATTTCAGGGTATTTTCATCAATATCGGATGAACCGTTTCGAAGTTATAGAACCTTTTGAACATAGTCGTAATGTACAACATAATGTAAAATAAAGTAATTCATTTTAATATTTGATTGCATATTCTTTGCATGCCATGGCTTCCTGATGTCTGTGACCCAATAACATCAAAAGACTTTTGATATTTTATTTCCATATACTCCTACAAGCGATACTATAACCTCTGCATTTGAATAGAGCTCTGTTAAAATTGGGGGGTTAGACTAGATTTAGCTCTAAATGATGCTGGAACAGTATGGAATACATGATTGGCTAAAGGGCTGTAAGTCATCAAGGGTCTGGCGTATCAAACAAGCCTTAAACCATCACTCTGCTGCCAGAAATACAGTTGCTCTAAATTATTATCTAAATTATTATATAACCCTTCAAGTGAAGATAAAAAATGAAGAAACATGAGCAGCAAATTTTACTGCTTGATTATAGATATGTTGACTCAGTATTTATAATTTGCGGTAAATGTCCCCAGTAGCATATATTTGCACAACTCCATTAAATATACCTTAGCAGGCCACAGCAGTTCAAATGACTTCTTGTGCCCATTTTTCCTGGCTAAATGGATCTTGAGTCTCCTGCCAGATGGCAACAGCTGGAATGTTGAGGGAAGGGGGTGGGTAGGGTCATTATAGACTAGGGGTGGGTCCGAATGTTCGAATAATCGATTATTCGTTCATAAAGGTCAAAGTCGATTATGATTTTATTTTTATTTTTATTTTATTTTTTATTTTTATTTTTTAATGGGAGCTCAATTATTACAGCGTCAAAATAAATGGAATTGTGCTATTTACCTTTTTTCATTCAACTAAACATCTTTTTAAATAATTTATATTGAACGGAACTAATGTGTTGCGCTTTAACGGTTCTGTAGGGACGTCAGCGTCAGTGTTCCATTCGCTCGATAGATAGATAGCTAGCATAGCCTACATGATATGAACATGTCAAACTCAAAACTTCGCAAAAGCTCTGTCTGGATCAACTTCAAAAAAGTAAACGAAGCAGTCGTTAAGTGTGAGATATGTGGGACAGAATTGGCATATCATAGCTCCACATCTACAATGTTGTTTCATTTACGAAGAGTACACCCTACCGTCTCTGTTGCCAAAACTAAGGATAAACCTCACCAAAGCAGCCTGGATAGTTTTGTACAGCAAGCTCGAAAGTGTGACAAAACCCGCAGCGATAAAATTTCAGCTCTAATCGCGGGCATGGTGGCTAACGACATGCTGCCCATTAGTATAGTAGAGGGGAAGGGATTTCGAGAACTAATGTCATACATCGAGCCGGAGTACACAGTTCCATCTCGGAAGACGATCACCTTGCGCCTCGAAAACATGCATGCCGAGTACATTGAGACGGTTCGCCGTGCTTTAGTCAAAACTGACAGGGTGGCTATTACTACGGACGCCTGGACCTCACTCGCAGTGGAATCGTACGTTACAATAACGTGCCACTACATTGACCATAACTGGGATGTGAAGTGTGTGCTTTTACAAACACGGTCAATGCCCGAGAGACACACAGCAGAGCATCTAGCGGAGGTGCTGAAAACAGCGGTCAGTGACTGGGGATTGGAGGGGAAAGTCGTCGCGTGCGTCCACGACAACGCAAGTAACATTCTACTGGCCAACACACGGCTCCTAGAATGGGATTCAAACCCGTGCTTCGCACACACATTGCAACTGGCAATTAACGAGGGCTTTAAAATCGGAGACATCAACACTGTTGTTGCGGCTGCCAGCAGAGTGGTGTCCCACTTCCACCACAGCACGGTGGCAAGTCAGGCCTTGAAAACCAAACAAGAAGAACAAAGCCTGCCGATTCATCGTCTAGTCCAGTACGTCCGCACCAGGTGGAATTCCATATGTGATATGTTTCAGCGACTCATCGAGCAGAGGTGGGCCATTTCGGCAGTGCTGTCTGACAGAAGGTTCACGAAACTGGCAGAAGCGCGCACACTTGAGCCAACGGATGAGAGCTGGCACATAATGGAAGAACTGCTCCCGGTCCTGAAGTCGCTTAAAATGGCAACAACGGCTTTGTGCGGAGAGTCAGACGTGTCCATATCTGTAGTTTATCCAGTGACTACAACGCTGCTCACCAAACACCTGGCAGCATCCCCTGGTGATTCACGAAAGGTGGCCAACTTCAAGCGCACAGTGTCAGAGTCACTGAGACGACGCATGGCCCCCGAAGACACAGAGACAGCGCAGAGGGTCGCTCTCATAGCCTCTTACCTCGACCCGCGCCACAAGACTTTGCGGTTCACAACTGAAGAGGTTTGTGTTTCTCTTTTTGGCGCAATAGCCTATTAGTATAAATTTGATAGTAATTATCAGCAATATTATATTGCTGGCAATTATAACAATAATGCAATATAGCCTAATTATAGCATAGCCTTAGCCTACTTGGCTAAATAAGCGATTTCGACTAGCCTAAATATTAGAGAAATAACGTTATCCATTTGCTAAAAACTGAATTTTTGTTTAACAATTTAGCAATCGTTCTCATTACGTCTCCTAATTATTTAAACTACTAACTCATCTGACAGGTGAAAGACGCAGTCAAGGACAGAGTCGCTGCTGCTCTGTCAACCTTTGAGGGTGGTGGTAGTGCTAGTCGCCCTTGCCAAGCACCTGTCTTATCTGAGGAAGATGATGCGCCTGGGTGCGTGCCCCGAAAGCGACAATGGTCCGACAACACCATGGCAATGGCCAACTTTTTCGGAGAGGAGTACTTCTCCAATGCTATGGAGCAAACTGGAGAGTTGGATAGATACTCCCAAGACCAATGCATCCCACCTGACCATGATCCACTGGACTGGTGGAAGAATAACCAACAACGATACCCAGAGCTGTCACGAGTTGCCAAGGCCTACCTCTCCATCCCAGCCACTTCTGTCCCTGCTGAGAGAATTTTTTCCGCAGCAGGGGTTTTGGTTAACAGGCTACGCACGCGTCTCCTCCCAGCACATGTGGACATGCTGCTGTTCCTGAATAAAAACTATTCAGCTTGATGTCAATTTAGGCTATCAAAGGCAATATAGCCTATTCTTGCTTAGTTTCCTGTGTTATTTATTTTATAGGCCTTATTTGCCTTTTGTTAGAGCTGTCATTTTTTCCTTCCTGCAAGACTCAAAGTAGGCTAATAAAAGTATCGCGCGATTAGGTCTATTAAGTTCTGGCGGAGCATTGTAACGTGCATTTTATTTTTTGTTTAATTGATATTGGACAAACATTTTTGTCTATGTCTATTTTTTATAAAACATATTTTGTAATCTTACAATTATTAGTTGAATAGCCTACATTGTTGATTAGCCTAATGTTTAAGCCTTGTACATTGGACTGTCTTCTGGGTTATCGTTCTCCCTAACGTTTACGTAAGCCTGTTTTTTTTTTTTCTCCACCAGCCCTCATAAAATTTTCGGAGGGTATATTAACAATAAAATGTGTGGTTGTTTAGCCTAATAGTTTAATTCTGTTCGAGCTTTTTTTTGTGTGTCGTTTCATACACAATGAAATGTCGCGTAATGCCGTGCCTGGCCGCATGGGTGGCTTACTGCGCAGTGCAGGTAAACTATTTGAATTGTTCACTATAATGAATGTTTTTTTTGCATTCCAAGTTTGCAAATGATCAATTAAATAAAACATATTTTATTTTAAGTATTTTTCTAAGAGAGCCATTCTGGTGTAACTTAAAAACTTTTTTTTTTTAAATTAGCCTAATTAATTACCATATTTAATTAAAAACGATTAATCGATTAATCAATCATACTACCCACTGGTTAATCGACCATGAAAAGTGTGAGCTTTGCACATCCCTATTATAGACCTGGGTTGCCTTTTTGGTTATGGACCGGTTGTATAGGTTCTGGAGTTGCAATTGTTTAATGATCTTGCTGATGACGAGCTTGTTCCTGTGTCTAACTGAGAGGTTTCAATACCAGGAGACGATGTTACAGGTGAGAATCCTCTCTGAGTGACCTGTAGACTATGGTCAGGGTGTGTTTGCTGGCATTGAAGCTCATCAATATCCTGAGCAATGGAAAGGAGCCGCTGCCTTGAGAGAGAGATTTACGTACATAGGCCTCTTATAAACGTGTCTTTGGTATTACATTATATTACAGGCATTTAGCAGACGCTCTAATCCAGAGCGACTTACACAACTTATTATTACATTTATACACTGCTCAAACAAATTAAGGGAACACTTACTCAACACAGTATAACACCACGACGTGCCGTCGCAAGAAGGTTTGCTGTGTGTCCCAGCACAGTCTAAAGCGCATGGAGGAGATACCGGGAGACGGGCCGTTACACAAGGAGAGCTGGACAGGGCCGTAGAAGGGCAACAACCCTGCGGCAGGACCGGTATCTGCTCCTTTGTGCAAGGAGCAACAGGAGGAGCACTGCCAGAGCCCTACAAAATGACCTCCAGCGGGCTACTCGTGTACATGTTTCTGACCAAACTGTCAGAAACAGACTCCATAAGGGTGGCCTGAGGGCCCGACGTCCCGTAGTGGGACCTGTGCTCCCCGCCCCGCACCATGCAGCTCGATTAACATTTGCCAGAGAACACCAGAATTGGCAAGTTCAACATTGGCGCCCCGTTCTCTTCACAGATGAGAGCAGGTTCACACTGAGCACATGTGACAGACGTGAAAGAGTCTGGAGAGACGCCGTGGGGAATGTTATGCTGCCTGCAACATCATCCAGCATGACCGGTTTGGTTTAATTGACTTGGTGTTATACTGTGATAATTACGTGTTCCCTTAATTTTTTTGAGCAGTATACATTGATACAGCTGGATATATACCGAAGCAATTCAGGTTAAGTGCCTTGCTCAAGGGTACAATGGCATTGTCCTACTTGGGAATTGAACCTGCAACCTTTAGATTACAAGCCTAGTTCTTTAACCATTATACTATATTATAACACTACACTGTTCACACATATCCAACATCTACTCTAATGTTGCTCCAGAGTAAATGTGGAGTGTATTATAATTCAAGGTGTAAACGGGGTCAGAGGAATATCTTACCAGAGGAGGCCATCTCATGCCTGAGAGCTAGAGACAGACAACAAAAGAAAATTAAAAAGAGAAATAAATATGAAAGGGACAGAGAGAGTAGAGGGAGAGCTAGGGGGCGGGGGGGTATATATGATAGGTCTATATAATGTATATTGAGTTAATAAAACTACTTGTTGACGGTCAGGTTAATGTTGCTAACCATAGCCAACCACCACTACACGTGATAAGCTAAGGTTAGCATCAAACACAGATGGACACCTGGCATGGAAAGGGCTTTCCCCCACTCTGCTATTAGAATACACTAACAACAACAAAAACAAGCAATTACATTTAAAACGTTGTAAAATTGACCTGAGAATTTCAATCACTAAGGGACGGGGGAAGGGTTTCCCCCACCTCATAATGCAAGAGTGCCCCCTGTGGTCAGAACTGCAGGACTGCAGAGTGTAAAGAATGTGTCAGCTGCTGCAGTAGGACCTGTTTGATTAAAGCTAAATCCCTTCTCCTGTTTCCCTCCAGTAGCTGCACTTCTGCACACCTTTGAGCAGCAGTATGATGCAGGCAGGAGTCTGTCTGAGACGGGACACTGAAACAACACTGCCAGAGCTCACTGAGCAGCACAGGATCAGACAGAAAGAAGAGCAACTCAGTGGAGTAGAGTCTGTCCACATGGCAGAGTCAGAGACTGAGTGTGCTGCACCAGGACTCCACACACTGGAGTGTGTTACAGCACACAGCGGGGTCAGTGATGTACACCACACACACGCATCACTGATTAAAATAGAAACTGATCTGGACTCCACCCACACTGGGGATATTAAGACGGAGAGTCTCGACAGTACAGAGCTGGGACATGTAACCCATCTGCATCCTGACCAAATCAAAACAGAGACTGATGAGGGAGGATACCTTAAGGCAGAACACATCAGTGACTTGCAGGATTTTAAATGTGTTGATATTAAATCTCATCAAATGAAGTGTGAATCCAGTGACAGTTTAGTGAGTGATCTCATGAATACTGTGATGAATAGAGCTGGTGTTGATCACAAAGATCAGACTGAACCATGGCAATGTGCAGGAGAGCCAAACACAAACTGTACAAAAGAAGAAATTCCTGTTCTACTGCCCCAATTTGGGGACTTAAATCATCACTGTGAAAATAATCAAACCAGAATTATCCAGAAAAGCACAAACGGCAGCAGCATGCGTATACATTGTAGGAGAATGAACGTGATAATTGAACCCGTGATAATTAATTCAAATAAAACGCAAAGGCTTTTGAATTTCATTCAAAAGAAGACCATTAATAAAAATAAAGGTGAAATTCATACTGATGAAATGCCTTACAAGTGTACACAGTGTGAGAAGTGTTTTAACACAAAATCTCATTTAAATATCCATGAGAGAATTCATACAGGTGAAAAGCCCTACACATGTTCTCAGTGTGAGAAGTGTTTTAATACAAAATCTCATTTAAATGTCCATGAGAGAATTCATACAGGTGAAAAGCCCTACAAATGCACTCATTGTGGGAAGTGCTTTTCCCAAGTATCTAATTTAAGTAGCCACCTAAGAATTCATTCAGGTGAAAAACCCTACACATGTTCTCAGTGTGAGAAGTGCTTTTCTACAAATTCAGACTTAAATAGACACCAGAGAATTCATACAGGTGAAAAACCCTACACATGTTCTCAGTGTGAGAAGTGCTTTTCTACAAATTCAGACTTAAATAGACACCAGAGATTTCATACAGGTGAAAAGCCCTACAAATGTATCCATTGTGGGAAGTACTTTTCCCTTTTATCTAATTTAAATGTCCATGACAGAATTCATTCAGGTAAAAAGCCCTACAAATGCACTCATTGTGGGAAGTGCTTTTCCCAATTATCTAGTTTAGATAGCCACCTAAGAATTCATTCAGGTGAAAAGCCCTACAAATGTTCTGTGTGGGAAGTGCTTTTTTACTAATTCAACCTTAAATGACCACCAGAGAATTCATACAGGTGAAAAGCCATACAAATGCATTCATTGTGCAAAGTGCTTTTCCAAAATATCTAATTTAAATGTCCATGAGAGAATTCATTCAGGTAAAAAGCGCTACACATGTTCTCAGTGTGGGAAGTGCTTTTCTACAAATTCAGTCTTGAATAAGCATCAGAAAAGTCATACAGGCGAAAAGCCGTAAAAGTTTGCACGGTATGAGATGTGCTTTTATACAAAGTCGTAATCGACAGCTGGAATGACCATACAACTGGACATTAGAGGTTGAAAAAGGCACTCTTTATGGCATTGGACAGCCTAGTGACCCTTTGACTCCTAACAACATCACTGAACTTGCCTAGAGCAGGAACCCAGGATTTCTCATGGGAAAGCAGACTGCTGGGACAGGTTCAGACAGGAACATATTCTGAACTGAAACACAGCAGCATATGTATAGAGCATGTTATGTATGTGCATGTGAATAACTGGATAATATGATAAATAAGGTGGACCGGAATTAATATCAATTGAAATGAGGGGTATGTGAAGGTATAGGAGGGGGCAAAATAAATGGGAAGGAATAAAGAATGTGGTTGGAAGAAGGATTGTAAGTTATCAGAGATGCGTTTGTCCACATAAGTGTCTGGATCATAGAGTGGCCATCACCTGGACCTCCATAGAAAGATATCTAGAAAAATGATAGGTAAAATAATATCACACGCTGTCGTACAAAGTATCTAATTACTATCACTAGATCGGGGTGGGGTGGGGGGGGTCTCTTGGTATTGTTGAGCAGAGGAATTTCTCTTCTTATAATGACCAAGCATGACCAGGTAGATCCAAAAAGAAAATTATTTATTTCTCAGCAGAAAGAGCCGAGTACTTGCACACACAAGGTGGTCAAGCATGAACTGAAGAGACGGAGGCAGTCTCCACCATATTTAATCAAATGGCTAATACTCTGATTGGTGCACAGTTAATGCATAGGCATAGAGTGGAATATAACGACATACATAATTCTATCGCTGATTGGTACATGGTTACACATCATGCATATTGGATGAGCGCACAGTGACCCCTAGCTCTTAACGTCACATAATCAGTTTCAATAAATATTTGGTCTTCCAGAGTCTTGTTTTCAGGATTCAAGATGAAGTGTCTCCTCTGGCTCTCTAGTAATAAGATGGGCTTTGCACCTGTGATGTGGGTCAGAGGCCACAGGCCTGCAGTTTCATAGAGAGAAGATGGACAGTAGAGAGAAAGAGAGGGAGACAAAAAAAGCATGCACACGCATGCTATACGCTATATATTTTGTCTGGTTCGCTTTGGCTGACTGAGAGATAAGAGACCTTCCAGATAAGAGAAGCTGGAAATTTAAATTGGTATTATTGTATAATGAGATCTTTTCTCTCTTACTGTGATTATACGAGTGTGCTGGAAACACCCTTCTCTTTAGTGGTGGGGTGTTACAGCCCTCTTCCTGGCCAGTCCTTATTTTAACAAACAAAGGGATTTGTGGAATGCAGAAGGCCTGCTAAAGACTGCATTTAAGGGAATTCCAAAGGGACATTCGGGGAGAATCTGCATAACAGTTCTCCTGGTACCATAGTCTTCTCGTACGAACATTTTGGGCAAACATCATTATTCTCTTTGTGTTCCTTTTTGTCTTAGTCTGTTATAGTGTATGTCTTTTCTTTTAGTATAGAATAACATTTTTTGATTGTATTGTAAATAAAATGTCTACCTTTTTCCATCAAGGTACGCCTATTCTTGGTTATTGCCAACTGTCATATTATGTGATAATTAACTGTTTACCCTTTTTCAGTACATCCAAGATATGTGGTTCGCCTATACACTGACCGGGGTATGCATCTCTGTGAGGACCAATCACTGTATTGGTCTCCTATGTGGTTTTGGGGTAACACCGTAAGTGGGTTACTCGCTGGGCATATTGATAGTCTCGCTAACCAGAAGTGCAGCTGCTCTAGTTCTGAATTTCAGTGTCCAGACGGATCCTAGTATTATTTCATAAAATAAAAATTAGGTCATAGTCCGGGATAGTCTAACTCTCCAGTTGGAGTAACCTTAGTCAGAGCTCCCTCGGTTAGCTGTTAATTTTGGTACCCGGACATGCATACGTTTTTAGGTTAAAGACGCTTCTTCATGGCGCAGAAACATTATTCCCAGCTGAGTAGCACCTTTACATGCTGGGATAGAAGGTCTTGGTGTCAGAGAACAATTGGATGAATTATTCACGTGCCCGGTAAAAATCACTGACTTGGTCATTCCGGACGTGAATAAAATTACTGAATTACCCTGGTGAAAATTACATTACCTGACCTCACCTGGTGAAACTAATCCTGTCCGGACTGGGCTTTATGAGGCTGAAATAAAGCTAAATCAAAGCTTTTTTAAGCTTGTTAGCATTTGGTAGCCATAATATCACTGTCTCTATTAAACGGATAACTGTGATAACCAGTGTTGGGCAGTAACAAATGGTAAATGGACTGCACTTAAATAGCGCCTTTATCCAAAGCGCTTTAGAATGGCCTCTCACTCACCCGTTCACACACACATTCACACACCGATGGCGGCAGCCACCATGCAAGGCGCTAGCCTGCTCATTGGGAGCAATTTGGGGTTCAGCGTCTTGCCCAAGGACACTTCGACACGTGGACAGGAGGAGCCGGGGATCGAACCGCCAACCCTGCGATCAGCGGACGACCCGCTCTACCTCCTGAGCCACAGCCGCTCCAGTAATAATATTACTATTGTCGGTAACGAGTAATATAACAAATTACTATTCAAATTCAAGTAATAATATTATAGTTACTAATCTAAGAAAAAATTTGTTACGTATATTACTTTATCACCATCTAGTGGGGGGGAAAAAAGCATTGGCAATAATCACAAGACTGACCAAACCGATCCACAAAAACATCGACCGAAATGCCTGGCAAAGTCGCCATCTCGGACACTCGGCAGTTGTATTTGATTACGGGCGATTTTATCGTGAGGCCCTTTGGGCTTAACACACATGAGATCACACAGTATCACATGCATAATACACACATAGCTCTTCAACTCGCAAATTAATCGTCGTATTTCTATCGCTGAACTTTTACAATATGATTTTTATTTTATTTTGCTGCAGCGTTTAATTTAGCCCTGTTCTTAAATGTTGTGTTACTGCTGTCTCCTCCCATCAATTACGGACGTAACGGAAAAGTAATATAAAAGGAGTGTAACAAATAATATTTCTCACAGAGTAATATGTAACATATTTAGTTACTGTTGGAAGTAGTTACGAGTAGTGTGTTGTATATTACTTTTTTAAGGTAACAAGCCAAACTCTGGTGAAAACGCAAAATAATGTGCAACACATTTCCTGGATGTACACATACAGCAAGTCATCCGTACAGCAACATACCACCTCCTCTCCACCATGCTCTGGAAATGGATCTTTGTGTTTTAATCTAATGTTGCTGATTACATGTTAATTACATATTAATGGTTACATCTTCATTCATGTCTCGGCGCAAACCGCAATGTCAGGTACATTGTATACTGCATACTGTACTGTACATGCACATAATCGAAACGTTCAGGCAAAAGGAAAAGGAGGTGGGGAGAGGAGGAGTGGAGAAAGGGAGGTGGGGAGAGGAGTGGTAGTGGGGGAGGGGAGAATGGGTGGTGGGGAGAGGTGTGGTAGTGGGGATGTGGAGAAAGGGAGGTGGGGAGTGGAGTGGTAGTGGGGGAGTGGAGAAAGGGAGGTGGGGAGAGGAGTGGTAGTGGGGGAGTGGAGAAAGGGAGGTGGGGAGAGAGGAGTGGTAGTGGGGAGTGGAGAAAGGAGGTGGGTAGAGGAGTGGGAGTGGAGAAAGGGAGGTGGGGGTGTGGAGAAAGGGAGGTGGGGAGAGGAGTGGTAATGGGGTGGTGGAGAAAGGGAGGTGGGGTGAGGAGTGGTAGTGGGGGAGTGGAGAAAGGGAGGTGGGGAGAGGGAGGTGAGAAGTGGTAGTGGGGGAGTGGAGAAAAGGAGGTGGGGAGAGGAGTGGTAGTGAGGGAGTGGAGAAAGGGAGGTGGGGAGAGGAGTGGTAGTGGGGGAGTGGAGAAAGGGAGGTGGGGAGAGGAGTGGTAGTGGGGGAGTGGAGAAAGGGAGGTGGGGAGAGGGAGGTGGGGAGAGGAGTGGTAGGGGAGGAGTGGTAGTGGGGGGTGGGGAGGGAGTGGAGAAAGGGAGGTGGGGAGAGGAGTGTTAGTGGGGGAGTGGAGAAAGGGGTGGAGAAAGGAAGGTGGGGAGAGGAGTGGTAGTGGGGAGTGGAGAAAGGGAGGTGGGGAGAGGAGTGGTAGTGGGGAGTGGAGAAAGGGAGGTGGGGAGAGGAGTGGTAGTGGGGGAGTGGAGAAAAGGAGGTGGGGAGAGGAGTGGTAGGGAGGGAGTGGAGAAAGGGAGGTGGGGAGAGGAGTGGTACTGGGAGTGGAGAAAGGGAGGTGGGGAGAGGAGTGGTAGGGAGGGAGTGGAGAAAGGGAGGTGGGGAGAGGAGTGGTAGTGGGGGAGTGGAGAAAGGGAGGTGGGGAGAGGAGTGGTACTGGGAGTGGAGAAAGGGAGGTGGGGAGAGGTGGGGGAGTGGAGAAAGGGAGGTGGGGAGAGGAGTGGTAGTGGGGGAGTGTATAACACTTCGTATAACACTAAGTCAATAAAACTTCTGGGATATTGATCTGTCCAGTTCGGAAGCGTAAACGATTTTGAATCCATTTTGAATCAATGAAAGTGACAACAGATAACAGGAGAGGCAACAGCAAGACAACCCCCAAAAAGTAAATGGTTTTGCAGGTAGTTGCCACAGACCATTTCTCTCCTTATCCTTCCTGACTGATTTTTTTATAGTTTTGCATTTTGCTCGTGCCCTTGTCACTACTGGTAGCATGAGGCGGTACCTGCAGCCCATTCAGGTTGCAAAGGTAGTCCAGCTCCTCCAGGATGGCACATCCATACGTGCCGTCGCAAGAAGGTTTGCTGTGTCTCCCAGAACAGTCTCAAGAGCGAGGAGGAGATACCGGGAGACGAGCCATTACACAAGGAGAGCTGGACAGGGCCGTAGAAGGGCAACAACCCAGCGGCAGGACCGGTATCTGGTCCTTTGTGCGAGGAGGAACAGGAGGAGCACTGCCAGAGCCCTATATGACCTCCAGCGGGCTACTCGTGTGCATGTTTCTGACCAAACTATATAAGAAACACACTCAATAAGGGTGGAATGAGGGCCCGACGTCCTGTAGTGGGACCTGTGCTCACAGCCCAGCCCCGTGCAGCTCGATTAACATTTGCCAGAGAACACCAGAATTGGCAGGTTCACACTGAGCACATGTGACGGACGTGAAAGTCTGGAGACGCCATGGCAAATGTTATGCTGCCTGCAACATCATCCAGCATGACCGGTTTGGTTTAATTGACTTGGTGTTATACTGTGATGATTAAGTGTTCCCTTCATTTTTTTGAGCAATGTATATTGAGTTAATAAAACTACTTATTGACGGTCAGGTTAATGTTCCTAACCTTAGCTAACCACAAGTACACGTGATAGGCTAAGGTTTAGCCTGACAGAACATCTACTTGACCATTTTATAGACCTATCAGGTACATTGTATACTGTACATGCAACTACTTGTACCCAATTAAATCCTTTCCCCTACAGGAAACCTGGAATTGTCATTTTTTAGGTGCTGGTCATTGAATTACACTTCTGGCAAGAATAAATTTGCCAAATCATTTTAAGTAAAAAAACAATGAATAACTATTTTGTTTAAGTTTGTCACCTAAACCTTTAATAATTCTATACTAATAATTCTGCATGGTTCAAAGGCATGGAAAGGGCTTTTCCCCACTCTGCTATTAGAATACACTAACAACAAAAAAACCGTTTTTAAAATTTACCTGAGAATTTCGATCACTCAGGGAGGGGGGAAGGCTTTCCCCCACCTTATAATGCAAGAGTGCCCCCTGTGGTCAGGACTGCAGAGTGTAAAGGATGTGTCGGCTGCTTCAGTCGGACCTGTTTGATGAAGGCTAAATCCCTTCCCTTGTTTCCCTCCAGGAGCTGCACTTCTGCACACCTTTGAGCAGCAGTATGATGCAGGCAGGAGTCTGTCTGAGACGGGACACTGAGACAACACTACCAGAGCTCACTGAGCAGCACAGGATCAGACAGAAAGAAGAGGACCTCAGTGGACTGGAGTCTGTCCACATGGCAGAGTCAGATACAGTGTGTGCTGCACCAAGACTCAACACACTGGAGCCAGAGTGTGTTACAGCACACAGCGGGGTCAGTGATGTACACCACACACACACATCACTGATTAAAACAGAAACTGATCTGGGCTCCACCCACACTGGGGATCTTATTAAGACAGAGCGCCTAGACTTTACAGAGCGAGGATATGTAACCCATCTGCATCCTGACCAAATCAAAACAGAGGCTGATGATGGAGGATACCTTAAGGCAGAACACATCAGTGAGCTGCAGGATATCAATTGTGTTCATATTAAATCTTATCAAATGAAGTGTGAATCCAGTGACAGTTTAGTGAGTGATCTCATGAATACTGTGATGAATGGAGCTGGTGTTGATCACAAAGATCAGACTGAACCATGGCAATGTGCAGGAGAGCCAAACACAAACTGTAAAAAAGAAGAAATTCATGATCTGCTGCCCCAATATGGGGACTTAAATCATCACTGTGAAATAAATCAGACCAGAAATCCCAGAAAAAAGCAAAACAGCAGCAGCAATACATTGTAGGAGAATGAACATGATAATTGAACCTGTGATAATGAATTCAAGTAAAACGCAAAGGCTTTTGAATTTGGTTCAAAAGAAGACCTTTAATAGAAATAAAAGTGAAATTCATACAAATGAAATGCTGTACAAGTGTACACATTGTGAGGAGTATTTTAATACAAAATCTCAATTAAATATCCATGAGAGAACTCATACAGGTGAAAAGCCCTACACTTGTTCTCAGTGTGAGAAGTGCTTTATTACAAATTCAGACTTAAATAGACACCAGAGAATTCATACAGGTGAAAAGCCATACAAATGCACAAATTGTGGGAAGTGCTTTTCCACAAGATCTAATTTAAATATCCATGAGAGAATTCATTCAGGTGAAAAGCCCTACATATGTTCTCAGTGTGAGAAGTGCTTTATTACAAATGAAGGTTTAAATAGACACCAGAGAATTCATACAGGTGAAAAGCCCTACAAATTTATCTATTGTGGGAAGTACTTTTCCAGAATGTCTAATTTAAATGTCCATGAGAGAATTCATTCAGGCGAAAAGCCTTACAAATGCACTCATTGTGGGAAGTTCTTTTCCCAATTATCTAATTTAAAAAGCCACCAGAGAATTCATTCAGGTGAAAAGCCCTATGCATGTTCTCAGTGTGAGAAGTGCTTTTTTACAAATTCAGCCTTAAATAGACACCAGAGAATTCATACAGGTGAAAAGCCATACAAATGCACTCATTGTGCGAAGTGCTTTTCCACAATATCTAATTTAAATGTCCATGAGAGAATTCATTCAGGTAAAAAGCACTACACATGTTCTCAGTGGGCGAAGTGCTTTTCTACAAATTCACCCTTGAATAAGCATCAGAAAAGTCATACAGGCGAAAAGCCGTAAAAGTTTGCACGGTATGAGATGTGCTTTAATACAAAGTCGTAATCGACAGCTGGAATGATACACCTGGACAATAGAGGTTGAAAAAGGCACTCTCCATGACATTGGACAGCCTAGCACCCCTTTGACTCCTAACAACATCACTGAACTTGCCTAGAACAGGAACCCAGGATTTCTCATGGGAAAGCAGACTGCTGGGACAGGTTCAGACAGGAACATATTCTGAACTGAAACACAGCAGCATATGTATGAAGCATGTTATGTATGTGCATGTGAATAACTGGATAATATGATGAATGCGGTGGACTGGGATTAATATCAATTGAAATGAAGGGTATGTGAAAGGGCAAAATAAATGGGAAGGAATAAAGAATGTGGTTGGAAGAAGGATTGTAAGATATTAGAGATGCGTTTGTCTACATAAGTGTCTGGATCATAGAGTGGCCATCACCTGGACCTCCATAGATATCTAGAAAGATTATAGGTTAAATCATAAGATCATGCTGTCGTTTCTCTCTTCCTGGAGGTTTACAGTGTGTCTCGGCGGCTGTGTGGTATAATGGTTAAGGAACTGGGTTTGTAACCGAAAGGTTGCAGGTTCGATTTCCAGGTCGGACACCGCCGTTGTACCCTTGAGCAAGGTACTTCACCTGCATTGCTTCAGTATATATCCAGCTGTATCAATGGATACTATGTATAAATGCAAAAGAAATGATGTGTAAGTCGCTCTGGATAAGAGCGTCTGCTAAATGCCTATAATGTAATGTAATGTAATGTCTCTTCCTGGAGGAGAGGGGGGTCTCTTGGTGGTGGGGTGTTACAGCCCTCTTCCTGGCCAGACCTGATTTGAACAAACAAAGGGAATTGTGGAATGCGGAAGGCCTGCCTAAAGACTGCATTTAAGGAAAGTCCAAAGGGACATTTGGGGAGAATCTGCTTAACAGTTCTCCTGTTACCATAGTCTTCTCGTACGAACATTTTGGGCAAACATCATTATTCTCTTTGTGTTCCTTTTTGTCTTGGAGTGTATGTCTTTTCTCTTAGTATAGTATAGCATTCTTTGATTGTCTTGTAAATAAAATGTCTACCTTTTTCCATCAAGGTCTATTCTTGGTTATTGCAACTGTCATATTATGTCATAATTAACTGTATTCCCTTTTTCAGTACATCCAAGGTACAGTGGTGTTCAAAGAAATCGCAGTGCGTTAAAAAAGTGAATAAAGTGCAAATGTTTTTTAATAGCTTTTAGTTCAAATGTAGTGGAAACATTACACATTCAATTCCAAATCAAAGCATTAACAAATTTTATCAAGTCTGCGTTATTCTTTTACAGGAAGCAAAGAAAAGGAATATGAATCTGTTAAAAAAAATAGCAATGTCGGCGATTGGCATTTGCCATAGAACACCAGAATTGGCAAGTTCACCATTGGCGCCCCGTTCTCTTCACAGATGAGAGCAGGTTCACACTGAGCACATATGACAGATGTGAAAGAGTCTGGAGAGACGCCGTGGGGAATGTTATGCTGCCTGCAACATCATCCAGCATGACCGGTTTGGTTTAATTGACTTGGTATTATACTGTGATGATTACGTGTTCCCTTAATTTTTTTGAGCAGTATACATTCATACAGCTGGATATATACCGAAGCAATTCAGGTTAAGTGCCTTGCTCAAGGGTACAATGGCATTGTCCTACATGGGAATTGAACCGGCAACCTTTAGATTACAGGCCTAGTTCTTTAACCATTATACTACACTACACTCTTCACACATATCCAACATCTACTCTAATGTTGCTCCAGAGTAAATGTGGAGTGTGTTTTAATTCAAGGTGTAAACGGGGTCAGAGGAATATCTTACCAGAGGAGGCCATCTCATGCCTGAGAGCTAGAGACAGACAACAAAAGAAAATTAAAAAGAGAAATAAATAAGAAAGGGACAGAGAGAGTAGAGAGAGAGCTAGGGGGCAAGGGGGGTATATGATGGGTCTATATAATGTATATTGAGTTTATAAAACTACTTATTGACGGTCAGGTTAATGTTGCTAACCATAGCAAACCACCACTACACGTGATAAGGTAAGGTTAGCATCAAACACAGATGGACACCTGCATGGTTCAAAGGCATGGAAAGGGCTTTCCCCCACTCTGCTATTAGAATACACTAACAACAACAAAAACAAGCAGTTACATTTAAAACTGTTTTTAAAATTGACCTTAGAATTTCGATCATCCAGGGACGGGGGAAGGGTTTCCCCCACCTCATAATGCAAGAGCGCCCCCTGTGGTCAGAACTGCAGGACTGCAGAGTGTAAAGAATGTGTCAGCTGCTGCAGTAGGACCTGTTTGATTAGAGCTAAATCTCTTCCGTTTCCCTCCAGGAGCTGCACTTCTGCACACCTTTGAGCAGCAGTATGATGCAGGCAGGAGTCTGTCTGAGACGGGACACTGAGACAACACTACCAGAGCTCACTGAGCAGAACAGGATCAGACAGAAAGAAGAGCAACTCAGTGGAGTAGAGTCTGTCCACATGGCAGAGTCAGAGACTGAGTGTGCTGCACTCGGACTCCACACACTGGAGCCAGAGTGTGTTACAGCACACAGCAGGGTCAGTGATGTACACCACACACACACATCACTGATTAAAACAGAAACTGATCTGGACTCCACCCACACTGGGGATATTAAGACTGAGAGTCTCGACAGTACAGAGCTGGGATATGTAGCCCATCTGCATCCTGACCAAATCAAAACAGAGCCTGATGATGGAGGATACCTTAAGGCAGAACTCATCAGTGACTTGCAGGATTTTAAGTGTATTAATATTAAATCTGATCAAATGAAGTGTGAATTCAGTGACAGTTTAGTGAGTGATCTCATGAATACTGTGATGAATGGAGCTGGTCTTGATCACAAAGATCAGACTGAACCATGGAAATGTGCAGGAGAGCCAAACCCAAACTGTAAAAATGAAGAAATTCATGATCTACTGTCCCAGTGTGGAGACTTAAATCATCACTGTGAAAATAATCAGACCAGAATTATCCAGAAAAGCACAAACGGCAGCAACATGCGTATACATTGTAGGAGAATCAACGTGATAATTGAACCTGTGATAATGAATTCAAGTAAAACGCAAAGGCTTTTGAATTCCATTCAAAAGAAGACCATTAATAGAAATAAAGGTGAAATTCATACTGATGAAACGCCTTACAAGTGTACACAGTGTGAGAAGTGTTTTAACACAAAATCTCATTTAAATATCCATGAGAGAATTCATACAGGTGAAAAGCCCTACAAATGCACTCATTGTGGGAAGTGCTTTTCCCAAGCATCTAATTTAAGTAGCCACCTAAGAATTCATTCAGGTGAAAAACCCTACACATGTTCTCAGTGTGAGAAGTGCTTTTTTACTCATTCAGACTTAAATAGACACCAAAGATTTCATACAGGTGAAAAGCCCTACAAATGTATCCATTGTGGGAAGTGCTTTTCCCATTTATCTAATTTAAATGTCCATGAGAGAATTCATTCAGGTAAAAAGCCCTACAACTGTATCCATTGTGGGAAGTGCTTTTCCCAATTATCTAATTTAAGTAGCCACCTAAGAATTCATTCAGGTGAAAAGCCCTACGCATGTTCTCAGTGTGAGAAGTGCTTTTTTACAAATTCAGCCTTAAATAAACACCAAAAACTTCATACAGGCCAAAAGCCCCACAAATGCACTCATTGTGGGAAGTGCTTTTCCCAATTATCTAATTTAAGTAGCCACCTAAGAATTCATTCTGGTGAAAAGCCCTACAAATGTTCTCGGTGTGAGAAGTGCTTTTTTACTAATTCAGCCTTAAATGGCCACCAGAGAATTCATACAGGTGAAAATTCCTACAAATGTATTCATTGTGGGAAGTGCTTTTCCACAATAACTCATTTAAATGTCCATGAGAGAATTCATTCAGGTGAAAAGCCCTACAAATGCACGCATTGTGGGAAGTGCTTTTCCCAATTATCTAATTTAAGTAGCCACCTAAGAATTCATTCTGGTGAAAAGCCCTACAAATGTTCTCAGTGTGAGAAGTGCTTTTTTACAAATTCAGCCTTAAATAGACACCAGAGAATTCATACAGGTGAAAAGCCATACAAATGCACTCATTGTGCGAAGTGCTTTTCCACAATATCTAATTTAAATGTCCATGAGAGAATTCATTCAGGTAAAAAGACCTACAAATGTTCTCAGTGTGACAAGTGTTTTTCTACAAATTCAGCCTTGAATAAGCATCAGAAAAGTCATACAGGCGAAAAGCCGTAAAAGTTTGCACGGTATGAGATGTGCTTTAATACAAAGTCGTAATCGACAGCTGGAATAACCATACAACTGGACATTAGAGGTTGAAAAAGGCACTCTTTATGACATTGGACAGCCTAGTGACCCTTTGACTCCTAACAACATCACGGAACTTGCCTAGAACAGGAACCCAGGATTTCTCATGGGAAAGCAGACTGCTGGGACAGGTTCAGACAGGAACATATTCTGAACTGAAACACAGCAGCACATGTATAGAGCATGTTATGTATGTGCATGTGAATAACTGGATAATATGATAAATGAGGTGGACCGGGATTAATATCAATTGAAATGAAGGGTATGTGAAGGTATATGAGGGGGCAAAATAAATGGGAAGGAAGAAAGAATGTGGTTGGAAGAAGGATTGTAAGTTATCAGAGATGCGTTTGTCTACATAAGTGTCTGGATCATAGAGTGGCTATCAGCTGGACCTCCATAGAAAGATATCTAGAAAAATGATAGGTAAAATAATATCACACGCTGTCGTACAAAGTATCTAATTACTATCACTAGATCGGGGGGGTGGGGGTGGTGGTGTGTACAGTTAGTCTCTTCCTGGAGGAGAGAGGGGGGTCTCTTATTGTTGAGCAGAGGAATTTCACTTCTTATAATGACCAAGCATGACCAGGTAGATCCAAAAAGAAAATTACTTATTTCTCAGCAGAAAGAGCCCAGTACTTGCACACACAAGGTGGTCAAGCATGAACTGAAGAGACGGAGGCAGTCTCCACCATATTTAATCAAATAGCTAATACATAGATTATCCAACCTCTGATTGGTGCACAGTTAATGCATAGGCATAGAGTGGAATATAACGACATACATAATTCTATCGCTGATTGGTACATGGTTACACATCATGCATATTGGATGAGCGCACAGTGACCCCTAGCTCTTAACGTCACATAAACAGTTTCAATAAATATTTGGTCTTCCAGAGTCTTGTTTTCAGGATTCAAGATGAAGTGCCTCCTCTGGCTCTCTAGTGATAAGATGGGCTTTGCACCTGTGATGTGGGTCAGAGGCCACAGGCCTGCAGTTTCATAGAGAGAAGATGGACAGTAGAGAGAAAGAGAAGGAGACAGAAAGATGCACACGCATGCTATACGCTATATATTTTGTCTCTGTTTCGCTTTGGCTGACTGAGAGATAAGAGACCTTCCAGATAAGAGAAGCTGGAAATTTCAATTGGTATTATTGTATAATGAGATCTTTTCTCTATTACTGTGATTATACTAGTGTGCTGGAAACACCCTTATCTTTAGTGGTGGGTGTTTACAGCCCTCTTCCTGGCAGTCCTATATTGAAACAACAAAGGATTTGTGGAATGCAGAAGGCTGCTAAAAAAGACTGCATTTAAGGAAATTCCAAGGACATTCGGGGGGGGGGATCATAACATAAAACAGTTCTCTGGTACCATAGCTTCTCGTAACGAACATTTTTGGGCAAATTATTCTCTTTTCTTTTTGTTTTTTTTTGTCTTAGTGTATATAGTGTATGTTTTTTTTTTTTAGTATTTAAATAACATTTTTTGATTGTATGTCTACCTTGTTCCATCAAGGTACGCCTACTCTTGGTTATTGCCAACTGTGATATTATGTGATAATTAACTGTTTACCCTTTTTCAGTACATCCAAGATATGTGGTTCGCCTATACACTGACCGGGGTATGCATCTCTGTGAGGACCAATCACTGTATTGGTCTCCTATGTGGTTTTGGGGTAACACCGTAAGTGGGTTACTCGCTGGGCATATTGATAGTCTCGCTAACCAGAAGTGCAGCTGCTCTAGTTGTGAATTTCAGTGTCCAGACGGATCCTAGTATTATTTCATAAAATAAAAATTAGGTCATAGTCCGGGATAGTCTAACTCTCCAGATGGAGTAACCTTAGTCTGGGCTCCCTGGGTTAGCTGTTAATTTTGGTACCCGGACATGCATACGTTTTTAGGTTAAAGACGCTTCTTCATGGCGCAGAAACATTATTTGCAAGACTCCCAGCTGAGTAGCACCTTTACATGCTGGGATAGAAGGTCTTGGTGTCAGAGAACAATTGGATGAATTATTCACGTGCCCGGTAAAAATCACTGACTTGGTCATTCCGGACGTGAATAAAATTACTGAATTACCCTGGTGAAAATTACATTACCTGACCTCACCTGGTGAAACTAATCCTGTCCGGACTGGGCTTTATGAGGCTGAAATAAAGCTAAATCAAAGCTTTTTTAAGCTTGTTAGCATTTGTAGCCATAATATCACTGTCTCTATTAAACGGATAACTGTGATAACCAGTGTTGGGCAGTAACAAATGGTAAATGGACTGCACTTATATAGCGCCTTTATCCAAAGCGCTTTAGAATGGCCTCTCACTCACCCGTTCACACACACATTCACACACCAATGGCGGCAGCCACCATGCAAGGCGCTAGCCTGCTCATTGGGAGCAATTTGGGGTTCAGCGTCTTGCCCAAGGACACTTCGACACGTGGACAGGAGGAGCCGGGGATCGAACCGCCAACCCTGCGATCAGCGGACGACCCGCTCTACCTCCTGAGCCACAGCCGCCCCAGTAATAATATTACTATTGTCGGTAACGAGTAATATAACAAATTACTATTCAAATTCAAGTAATAATATTATAGTTACTAATCTAAGAAAAAAATTGTTACGTATATTACTTTATCACCATCTAGTGGGGGGAAAAAGCATTGGCAATAATCACAAGACTGACCAAACCGATCCACAAAAACATCGACCGAAATGCCTGGCGAAGTCGCCATCTCGGACACTCGGCAGTTGTATTTGATTACGGGCAATTTTATAGTGAGGCCCTTTGGGCTTAACACACATGAGATCACACAGTATCACATGCATCATACACACATAGCTCTTCAACTCGCAAATTAATCGTCGTCTTTCTATCGCTGAACTTTAACAATATGATTTTTATTTTATTTTGCTGCAGCCTTTATTAAGCCATGTTCTGAGCCATGACAGAAACGTTCAGTCGGCTATGTTGTTACCGACTTTGCTGTAAGTCTATATAACATCTACTTATTAAATAACTTTTAAAATGTGGGTCTGTTGTTGTCATTTGCTTGTGTGGGTATGTGCCTATAATGTTGGCATTGATAAGGCTATAAATAGGAAAGTCGCCTCTAATTTAGCCCTGTTCTTCAATGTTGTGTTACTGCTGTCTCCTCCCATCAATTACGGACGTAACGGAAAAGTAATATAAAAGTAGTGTAACAAATAATATTTCTCACAGAGTAATATGTAACATATTTAGTTACTGTTGGAAGTAGTTACGAGTAGTGTGTTGTATATTACTTTTTTAAGGTAACAAGCCAAACTCTGGTGAAAACGCAAAATAACGTGCAACACATTTCCTGCATGTACACATACAGCAAGTCATCCGTACAGCAACATACCACCTCCTCTCCACCATGCTCTGGAAATGGATCTTTGTGTTTTAATCTAATGTTGCTGATTACATGTTAATTACATATTAATGGTTACATCTTCATTCATGTCTCGGCGCAAACCGCAATGTCAGGTACATTGTATACTGCATACTGTACACTGTACATGCAAATCCCTGAAATCGAAACGTTCAGGCAAAAGGAAAAGGAGGTGGGGAGAGGAGTGGAGAAAGGGAGGTGGGGAGAGGAGTGGTAGTGGGGGAGTGGAGAAAGGGAGGTGGGGAGAGGAGTGGTAGTGGGGGAGTGGAGAAAGGGAGGTGGGGAGAGGAGTGGTAGTGGGGGAGTGGAGAAAGGGAGGTGGGGAGAGGAGTGGTAGTGGGGGAGTGGAGAAAGGGAGGTGGGGAGAGGAGTGGTAGTGGGGGAGTGGAGAAAGGGAGGTGGGGAGAGGAGTGGTAGTGGGGGAGTGGAGAAAGGGAGGTGGGGAGAGGAGTGGTAGTGGGGGAGTGGAGAAAGGGAGGTGGGGAGAGGGAGGTGGGGAGAGGAGTGGTAGTGGGGGAGTGGAGAAAGGGAGGTGGGGAGAGGAGTGGTAGTGGGGGAGTGGAGAAAGGGAGGTGGGGAGAGGAGTGGTAGTGGGGGAGTGTATAACACTTCGTATAACACTAAGTCAATAAAACTTCTGGGATATTGATCTGTCCAGTTAGGAAGCGTAAACGATTTTGAATCCATTTTGAATCAATGAAAGTGACAACAGATAACAGGAGAGGCAACAGCAAGACAACCCCCAAAAGGTAAATGGTTTTGCAGGTGGTTGCACCTTATCCTTCCTGACTGATTTTTTTCTAGTTTTGCATTTTGCTCGTGCCCTTGTCACTACTGGTAGCATGAGGCGGTACCTGCAGCCCATTCAGGTTGCAAAGGTAGTCCAGCTCCTCCAGGATGGCACATCCATACATGCCGTCGCAAGAAGGTTTGCTGTGTCTCCCAGAACAGTCAAGAGCGAGGAGGAGATACCGGGAGATGAGCCATTACACAAGGAGAGCTGGACAGGGCCGTAGAAGGGCAACAACCCAGCGGCAGGACCGGTATCTGGTCCTTTGTGCGAGGAGGAACAGGAGGAGCACTGCCAGAGCCCTACAAAATGACCTCCAGCGGGCTACTCGTGTGCATGTTTCTGACCAAACTATATAAGAAACACACTCCATTAGGGTGGAATGAGGGCCCGACGTCCTGTAGTGGGACCTGTGCTCACAGCCCAGCACCGTGCAGCTCGATTAACATTTGCCAGAGAACACCAGAATTGGCAGGTTCGCCATTGGCACCCCGTTCTCTTCACAGATGAGAGCAGGTTCACACTGAGCACATGTGACGGACGTGAAAGTCTGGAGACGCCATGGCAAATGTTATGCTGCCTGCAACATCATCCAGCATGACCGGTTTGGTTTAATTGACTTGGTGTTATACTGTGATGATTACGTGTTCCCTTCATTTTTTTGAGCAGTGAATATTGAGTTAATAAAACTACTTATTGACGGTCAGGTTAATGTTGCTAACCTTAGCTAACCACAAGTACACGTGATAGGCTAAGGTTTAGCCTGACAGAACATCAACTTGACCATTTTATAGACCTATCAGGTACATTGTATACTGTACATGCAACTACTTGTACCCAATTAAATCCTTTCCCCTACAGGAAACCTGGAATTGTCATTTTTTAGGTGCTGGTCATTGAATTACACTTCTGGCAAGAATAAATTTGCCAAATCATTTTAAGTAAAAAAACAATGAATAACTATTTTGTTTAAGTTTGTCACCTAAACCTTTAATAATTCTATACTAATAATTCAGCATGGTTCAAAGGCATGGAAAGGGCTTTTCCCCACTCTGCTATTAGAATACACTAACAACAAAAAAACTAGCAGTTGAATTTAAAACCGTTTTTAAAATTTACCTGAGAATTGCGATCACCCAGGGAGGGGGGAAGGCTTTCCCCCACCTTATAATGCAAGAGCGCCCCCTGTGGTCAGGACTGCAGAGTGTAAAGGATGTGTCAGCTGCTTCAGTCGGACCTGTTTGATGAAGGCTAAATCCCTTCCTGTTTCCCTCCAGGATCTGCACTTCTGCACACCTTTGAGCAGCAGTATGATGTAGGCAGGAATTTGTCTGAGACGGGACACTGAGACAACACTACCAGAGCTCACTGAGCAGCACAGGATCAGACAGATAGAAGAGGAACTCAGTGGACTGGAGTCTGTCCACATGGCAGAGTCAGAGACTGAGTGTGCTGCACCAGGACTCAACACACTGGAGCCAGTGTGTGTTACAGCACACAGCAGGGTCAGTGATGTACACCACACACACACATCACTGATTAAAACAGAAACTGATCTGGGCTCCACCCACACTGGGGATCTTATTAAGACAGAGAGCCTAGACTTTACAGAGCGAGGATATGTAACCCATCTGCATCCTGACCAAATCAAAACAGAGACTGATGATGGAGGATACCTTAAGGCAGAACACATCAGTGAGCTGCAGGATATCGATTGTGTTCATATTAAATCTGATCAAATGAAGTGTGAATCCAGTGAAAGTTTAGTGAGTGATCTCATGAGTACTGTGATGAATGGAGCTGGTTTTCATCACAAAGATCAGACTGAACCATGGCAATGTGCAGGAGAGCCAAACACAAACTGTAAAAAAGAAGAAATTCATGATCTGCAACCCCAATATGGGGACTTAAATCATCACTGTGAAAATAATCAGACCAGAATTATCCAGAAAAACACAAACGGCAGCAGCATGCGTATACATTGTAGGAGAATGAACATGATAATTGAACCCGTGATAATGAATTCAAGTAAAACGCAAAGGCTTTTGAATTTGGTTCAAAAGAAGACCTTTAATAGAAATAAAAGTGAAATTCATACAAATGAAATGCTGTACAAGTGTACACATTGTGAGGAGTATTTTAATACAAAATCTCAATTAAATATCCATGAGAGAACTCATACAGGTGAAAAGCCCTACAAATGTATCTATTGTGGGAAGTACTTTTCCAGAATATCTAATTTAAATGTCCATGAGAGAATTCATTCAGGTGAAAAGCCCTACATATGTTCTCAGTGTGAGAAGTGCTTTATTACAAATGAAGGTTTAAATAGACACCAGAGAATTCATACAGGTGAAAAGCCCTACAAATGTATCTATTGTGGGAAGTACTTTTCCAAAATATCTAATTTAAATGTCCATGAGAGAATTCATTCAGGCGAAAAGCCTTACAAATGCACTCATTGTGGGAAGTTCTTTTCCCAATTATCTAATTTAAAAAGCCACCAGAGAATTCATTCAGGTGAAAAGCCCTATGCATGTTCTCAGTGTGAGAAGTGCTTTATTACAAATGCAGGTTTAAATAGACACCAGAGAATTCATACAAGCGAAAAGCCGTAAAATTTTTGCACGGTATGAGAAGTGCTTTAATACAAAATTTTATTTGTTTATACTAGAGCCCGACCGATATGGGATCTTTGAGACCGATGCTGACGTAAGGTGCGATTTCACTGTTTTACCACGTTGCATCTTTGCCTCTGCACACGGGACTTCCAACTCCACTGCCCTACAACTTTGAGCCATGAAAAGCACAAAGTCGTAATCGACAACTGGAATGACCATATTGGACACAACTGGACATTAAAGGTTGGAAAACGCACTCTTCATGACATTGGACAGCCACGCAACCCTTTGACTTCTAACAACATCACTGAACTTGCCTAGAGCAGGAACCCAGGATTTATCATGGGAAAGCAGACTGCTGTGACAGGAACATATTCTGAACTGAAACAAAGCAGCACATGTATAGAGCATGTTATGTATGTGCATGTAAATAACTGGATAATATGATAAATGAGGTGGACCGGGATTAATATCAATTGAAATGAAGGGTATGTGAAAGGGTAAAATAAGTGTGAAGGAATATCTTCTGTATTTCTGGCAGCAGAGTGATGGTTTTAGGCTTGTTCAACCCTTTTCAGACCCTTGATGACTTAGAGCCATTTAGCCAACCATGTGTTCTATACTGTTCCAGTGTAATTTACAGCTGAATCTAGTCTCACCCCCAATTCCCATAGAGATCCATTCAAATGCAGAGAGGTTATAGTATTGCTTGTAACAGTACCTCAAAATAAGATATCAAGAGTCTTTTGATATTGATGGGTCACAGACTTCAGGAAGTAACAGCATGCCAAGGATATGCGACCAAATATTAAATATGATACTTTCAAAATGTGTGTTTGTGTGTGTGTGTGTGTGTGTGTGTTTGTGTGTGTGTGTGTGAGTGCCTAACCCTAAGGGTTCACATACTTTTTCCAACAAAGCATTTAATGTTGGATCATTTTGCTCAATAAATAAATTATTAAAAAATAATGTTTTTTGTGTTTTTTGTTGAGCTGGGTTCACTTTATCAAGTTTTAGGACTTATGTTGATGAAGATGTGATCACATTTTAGATCGAATTCATGCAGATATACAGAAAATTCTAAAGGGTTCCCAAAATTTCTAGTTGCACTGTATATAATGTAGAGACAGCCAATAGAATGCAACGGGGAGCACATCCGAACCAGGAGTTTTAATTTTGCGCTTATCTCACATGCGCAGTTGTGTCCAGTCAAGTCACATGTACAAGGAGGAAGGTGCAGATAGGCCAAAATAAATAATACAAAAAAAAAAAAAATCATATCTTTGTGTGGTAAAAACCAAGAAAATTACTTTGGAAAAATAAGTGATTTTTTAAAGAAATATAATGCACATAATGTAAAATTATATTAATGGAAATATTTTAAATTTT
This sequence comes from Ilyophis sp. 1 JC-2022, assembly GCA_022702515.1. Lineage (NCBI taxonomy): Eukaryota > Metazoa > Chordata > Actinopteri > Anguilliformes > Synaphobranchidae > Ilyophis > Ilyophis sp. 1 JC-2022. The sequence continues at coordinate 4,542,349 of CM040405.1, forward strand.
CTGTCAAAAATGAATGGAGCCCGGGCTTTTTGAGCACAAATCATAGATATCAGCAGAGGGCGACATTGTATCCGGTGCTGAGGTTGAGAGCTGAAAGCTGGCCCATTGCTCTGAAGTCAATCTGCGGGTTGGTTTAAAACGAGAAGGGTGTATCTGCAATACCGGGGGCCAGGGTCAGTCTCAGGACCGCATTTTTAGGACCCTGGAGTTCTGCGCACGCCCAAGAGAAACAACAAGATTATTAAACCCAACGACGATCGGAGTGTGAGAGTACGAGACTGAATGTGAATAAAGTTTTATTTGTTTAACATTAAAAACAATTCTGGTGTAATGAATAGATCTGGCTAGCTAACATATCTAGCGTTTAGATAAATAGAATGTAACGTTAGCTTATGATAGTCTTTGCTAACGTTAATGTTCGATTCCAAGCTAATCGAAACACATTTAAAGTGATGGTCAAGGGATTCTAAAAAATTCTAATAACCACTACATATCACAGAGGGGTGTGTCCACTACACACCCACCAAATATCTTTTCAAGAAAATGTGAATAGGTATATTAATATACATCTCAAAGCCAGCTAATGAACTCAGTCTTGAAAGGACTCAGGGTTGTAGGGGTGTGGTCTAAATTCACGCCCTCAACTGGAGTGCACTACATATTTGAACCACAGAACTTATACAGTTTGGTGGTTTGAACCATATGTTTGAACCTGGCGAGGAATTAATGCAATCAATTCAAAGTACCAGTTCCATACTGTACCAGTGTAATTTACAGCTGAATCTAGTCTCACCCCCCAATTCCCATAGAGATCAGTTCAAATGCAGAGAGGTTATAGTATCGCTTGTAACAGTATCTGGAAATAAGATATCGAGTTTTTTTATGTTGATGGGTCACAGACTTCAGGAAGTAACAGCATGCAAAGGATATGCGACCAAATATTAAATATGATACTTTAAAAATATGTTAAAGCAAAGGGTATGAATACTTATGTAAATGAGAGATTGCAGTTTTTGATTTTTAATACATGAGCAAAAATTTCTAAAAACATGTTTTCACTTTGTCACTATTTTGTGTAGAATTTTGAGACAAAAAATGAACTCAATCTATTGTAGAATATGTGTTACGACCCCGGATATGGACTGGACTCAAGCGCACGACTCAGACACAGGAATTCCAATAAACAGATATTTATTGCTTGACCAGGGAGAATTCCTGAAGTAGGGAAGAAGACAGGTAGTTATTGTTCCAGGCCGGAACTAGACTTTAGACACAGGTAGTATTGGTTCCAAACCGGAACTCGACTTTGACAGGCAGACAGACAGACAGAGTGGGAGCGCTAGGCATTCAATAAATTATGCTTCAACCAAACTCCTGAAGCATAGGGAGAACATATAACACAGACAGTTCGGTTACGGGGTTAGCCGTCTCGTAGTGGAACAATGGAGTGGAATCCGGGCAGACCACAGGAGCGACAGCAGGGTAGTTGGTGTAGACAGCACCTCAGCTGCATCCGCGACACAGGCAGGGATAGCAATGGCTGTAGGTAGGCAGATTGAAGCAGGCAAGGTTAGCATGTTGAGACAGGCAATGAACAGCTGGAAGTGCTGTTCCTGAAACGAGCGGACTTCGACTTTAGACAAAGTAGCAAGGCGAGCAAATGCCCGCACAGAACCAGACTTTAGATTCTATAACTTCACTTGACACTAGGACATTAAGACACGACCAGAGGTTTCAGACAAAGAGCATTAACGAACTGGTCCAGGACAGAGAACACCGGGTAACTAAATACCCACTCTAATTGGTGTCAATTAGCACCTGCGTGTGAACGTGGTTAACAGAGCGAAGCGTGCAGAATGCACGACACACAGGGAAACAGGGTTAAACGGATGGAAAACACGGTTAACAACAGGACGGGAGTGAGATCATCACAATATGTCTGTAATGTAATAAAACGTGGAGAAGGTGAAAGGGGTGGGCAGACTTTCCGGCTTGACTGTAGATTGACTGAAATTGAACGAGTTTGCAATGGAATTTATTCAGCGCGTTATTGGTGCTCAATACTTTACTTACCTAAATAAGGTGGTTATAAGCACATTATGGATTTTTCTTGACCATCACTTTAAAAGGCACTACAAACAATCCTCTGTTATAATGTTAGCTTACCGATAGCTTTCAAAACAAACTCACGTTAACATTAGCTTCATTTGTTTAATTAAACCATAGCGTGATTTTGGCAAGCCCAACTAGCTGTCTATTAATAGTTGACTCTGATAATGAATTCAATCCAGCACATTGATTAAACTTCAAAAGATAAGAGCATGTCGATATGATCTGTGTCTGTCAGCTACATTAAATCAGCAGTACTGTCTTCAGTGTAAATGTTCAATACTGTTTTACAAATTTAATGAAGTTTAAATAATCTTAATAATTAAACTGTGCTGGCAGCATGTTTACCCCCACAATAGCCTACGTGTTATCAGCCAGTCTCTTCATTTTTACATTGTTTTGTAATGGTTTGGGTATTCATAATTTGCACTTTTTAAAATAATATGATCATAAAATAGTAATACTACAATTCTATGTTTTTGCTTTTGGGTATACCATTCACAGATTAGATTGCAGACCACAATGGCATTATCACTGCATCCACTGCCAGTCAACACCGCTACGGAGACAGGAATTCATAAAACACCTGTATTTGTGCAAGGAGAGGACTGAATGTTAATTTCTCTACCATAAACCACCTCCGACATCGTTTCAGAGCATTTGCAGAACGTCCAACCTGTCACAAACCACAGACCACGTATAACTATTCTGGCCCAGGACTGTCACATCAACTTCACAGAACCATTGTAGGGGACAACATTCACAGGCTACAATAAATAACCTGATCAACTCTATGGGAAGGAGAATTGCTGCTGGTCACACTCACACAAAATACTGACTGATCCTCGACCCCCCCTCCAAAAAGACCCCTTGTTTTTTGGGGGTAACTGTGACCAACAGATCCATATCCCCATGGAAATCCATAGTTTTGGGCTGAATTAATGTATTGCGTTGGACTGATGTCTTTATATGAACTGTAAATCTGTAAAATGATTGAAACTGTTAGGCCTACATGTTGCGTTTAAATTTTGGTTAATTTTGAACCTTAGTTTGAACTGTAGTCGAGTGACAAATTTCTTGTGTGCAACATAAATATCACTTCTCATTATAAACCACTTTCATCATATTTAAAGAGATGAACACACACAGGAGCTGTACTAGCTTAAAAGAATAGATGTTTGTGTTTTCTTCTAGACACCGCCATTGGTGGCTGTGAGAAATCTGCGCCTTGGCATATTCTATAAGTCTCTGGAACTCTACTGGAGGGAAGCAACACCATTCTTCCAAAACAATTCCATAGCATATGATTCCCATCATTTTTGTACTGTAAGCCACTGTATTTACCTCATAAAATAAATGCATGTTGGGGTATAATGAGTTCTGTGTCAAATGAAAGCTCTTGATGAGCTCTTGGGAGCTTCCTCTTTCCTCACTCCTCGCTCCTCGGTGGAGCATTTAGCGGTTTGGAATGTCCTTAAAAATGGCGGACCTCGATCGATTTCCGGGTCAGGCGAGGACCAAGGAGAGAAGGGCGGCTAAAATAAGGGATTGGAATGCAGCCCCAGTGTTTATCACAAAGTCTGACCTTCGTGAGACTACGGGTCTTGAGACTGCACTTCTGGTATGCTCCGGTATTGCAGGAACATAGGCTACTATTGTTTAAAACAGCAATGGCTTTTATTTTGAAGCTCAGTCCAGTAACTGCACCGGAAGTTTGATTCTTATTGTGGCGAGCTACCTTCCGGAGATTCAGCCTACTCTCCTGAACTCGTGTGCTGCTCTTTAGGCTGTGCTTCACAATGGCTAACACGCACTTGGGGGATCATTCGCCGCCGATATTTACATTACATCAAGTTAATCAAACGATTGACTTGAATTAGTTGAGGCATCAACGAAGGGGTAAGTTTCCATAATCTTGAAGCTTTAACAGTTCTGTTAGTTTTGTTTAGCAGCAAGCTTCACATCGGGTTGCTTTCCATTCACTAATGTTTGCACATGTGTTTGCTATTTTGGCAGTAGCTGTTAAAACACAAGTGATTATATAATTTATTTTAGCGTTAGAAAACGGGTCCTCCGTTACTTCTCTGTGATGCAATCAATAAGATAACGATGAGATACAGATAGCCTGTCGGTAAATAATGTAACAACGCTACAATGGTGTCACCTTGTCGGACCCTTATGGTTGTTCACGGAATGAATCCATGCAATTTGTGGACATCTTGTAAATAAGCGGAGTGTATATAGCCTAGTCCTACACTACAATTCAGTTATTGAATTACTTTTCAACTAGGTTTTTATGCGCATTGCTTGAAACCAAGCGGCAACAACACGGCGCCATATTTGAAGCTTTTTTTTTTCCCTTCAGTGGCCTGGTTGCAAACGTTACTTTAAACCCCGCCCACCCCTTTGTTGCCGAATCAATGGAGAATTTAAGAAAGGGGAGGTAATAATTATATTACTCGCTACTTCCGTTATCCTCCCTTCCACCAAGGGTATAAAATCCAAGCTTCCAGCAAGAAGGGAATCCCACAATGCAATGCTCCACATGGAAAAAGTGGGCGGTAACCACAGAACGATGTGTTCTGAAACGTGAGTGCGGTTCGGTTCCGTTTTTGTTTGTTTCTGGTCTAACCACTTTTGCAGAGCGCCTTTTAAGTTTGCTTGCTGCACATAGCAAATTGCGTCACTAGATAGCTCCCTCGAGGAAAGACAGCAAGGGAAGGGAGCGTGTTAAATTGGATTTGAATGTAGCCCCGGTCTTGGCCCCTTGGTCCCAATACTGGAAAAATGCATACTCCTTTCTTCCACAACCACCTCCTCTCCTCTGTACCCCAGAAACCGATCTTTGTGTCCTAATCTGATGTTCCTGATTACACATTAATTTGTCACATTAACCGCAATGTCAGGTACATTGTGCACTGTACTTGTTCTACTTGTACCCAATTAAATCCTTTCTGCTACAGGAAACCTGGATTTTTAATTTTTTTTAGGTGCTGATCATTATTTGTCTGTTAATTATACTTCTGGCAAGAATACATTTGCCAAATCAAATAATTGAATGTAAAAGAACAATGAGTAAGCATTTTGTTCTCTACCACTGGTGTCTTGTCGTTTACGTTTACGTTTAAAACATAAATACTTTGCAAAGATTTTTGTGTTGGAACATGAACGGACACCAATGACCACTCGGTGAGTTTTCCGTCTTAGAAAACGAGAGTTAATGGTGTTTTTTGAAGGATTTTCGATATGCCAGTCCATTTCCATTGTGTAAGTTAGCTGTGGCATGAGCAATAAACAATATATCTCTGTAAGACTGCAAAGTTTGTCAAAATGTTGATATGGACCATTGTATATGATCGTAAATAACCTTTTAACATTGCTTATAATGCTAAATACCAAACTTTTAAAGCAGTTATATTCACTCAAAACAATAAGTAAATAGTTTATTTCACCCTGCAATTAACTGTTACTTTATGAAACCTAGTAAGAAGTACATATTGTTGATAACCAAGTAAAGTTAACAAATTTATGTATTAAGTTATGACGGCTATTATAATTTACAGTGCATTATTTTCTGATTTGTGTGGAACATGCATGTGGTGAAACGTCGCCTTGCAATTTAGCTTGCTTTAAATGGACAAACGTTAGCTCAAACAGTTGCAATACTCTGCTTAGTGTTTAAGTTAACTTAACTTTTATTGCGAGCTTGCGTGTGATATGTATCTATTGATAAGAGCCGCACTGTATTTTACTTTGTATTGGTTGCATTAATTCCTCGCCGGATTCAAACCACAGAACGGTATAAGAACAGTTCTGTGGTTCAAACATGTAGGGCTGGATGACGTTGATGGCACTTGGGTTGAGGGCGTGGATTTAGACCACGCTTCTACAATCCGGAGTCCTTTCAAGACGGTGTTTATTAGCTAACTTTGAGATGTATATTAATATACCTATTCACATTTTCTTGAAAAGATATTTGGTGGGTGTGTAGTGGATACATCCCTCTGTGATATGTTGTGGTTATTTGGAGTTTTTAGAATCCCTTGACCATCACTTTAACTATACGGTGTGGTCTTTTGTTATTTCATGCGTTGAGTTTTAACTATACAATGTAGGGGTGGGACGATACACTCAACTCACGATACGATACACAATATTGGTTTCACGATACGATATGGTCACGATATTAAAAATTAAGTTCAGATGAAGACGATGTTTAATTGAACAAGATTACTCGTTTATTCCCAAGGCAAAAAATGTACTCGGAGGACAATTTTTACCACAAAGTGTGGCTGAACAAGACTGAAAGTTTACTTACTCATCATCCCATCTTGGGAGGTATGAAACATACATGGAAGATAGCCTTGTTAAAATAACAGTGCACTATGAAATTAAACTAGAAATACTTTAGTACTTTTTAAATTAAAGAATGTCCTCTTAAAACATATTAACACTGAGGTAGCTTGGTGATCCTGATTTCACGGCTACAAACTAATGCATTGGGTTTCATCTGATTTTACTCGAAAAATATATTTTCTTTCATGATATCCGTGTCTTAATGTCAAATGCATTGTGAAAATATAGCTTTGAAGCATTTAAACGTGGCATGACACGTTAACGCCGGAGATCGTTAGGTTATGAGACCCAGCTCTATCCTGAAACGTTAACACATAGCTAGCAACTTTTGCAGCTGAACTTTGAAGGCGTTTTTCTCAAAAACATGGTTTGATGGCATTCCAAATGTAATGCGACGTAACTCGCTTGATATTTGGATTAGAGAGATAATTGTGGTATTATTAGAAGGCTTACACTTTCCTCCCTCAGGTAGTTTGGCAAAATGTGTTTGGGGGTCAGTGCGACTGATTTTGATAAAGCAGGTCACAAATAATGTAACGTTACTTGAGTAATTTTAGAATTATACATTTACAAATTCACACACACTTTCGGTGTGCGTGTGTGTTGTGCGTCAAAATAACTTTACTAACATCAATTGTTAATGGCGCCCTCTTGTGCACAAAGGGTGTGATGGAAGATAAAAATATGTGGTTATGTGAATTTGTGAATTACCGGTGGTCATGCTCGTTTCGCAATACATTTTTAAGCTCCACGATGCATATCGTCACGTTTTTCATATCGTGAAATATTGCGTCACGATATTTCGTCACACCCCTAACACAATGTGGTCATTTGAATTGTGGCATGAAATAGCTTCCATAGAAGGTTTCCCACACCTCATAATGCCTGAATGTGTCAGCTGCTGCAGTAGGACCTGTTTAATTAAGGCTAAATCCCTTATCCTGTTTCTCTCCAGGAGCTGCACTTCTGCACACCTTTGAGCAGCATTATGATGCAGGCAGGAGTCTGTCTGAGACGGGACACTGAGACAACACTACCAGAGCTCACTGAGCAGCACAGGATCAGACAGAAAGAAGAGCAACTCAGTGGACTGGAGTCTGTCCGCATGGCAGAGTCAGAGACAGTGTGTGCTGCACCAGGACTCAACACACTGGAGCCAGAGTGTGTTACAGCACACAGCGGGGTCAGTGATGTACACAACACACACACATCACTGATTAAAACTGATCTGGGCTCCACCGACACTGGGGACCTTAATACGGAGAGTCTCAACAGCACAGAGCTGGGATATGTAACCCATCTGCATCCTGACCAAATCAAAACAGAGACTGATCTGGGCTCAACCCACACTGGGGATCTTATTAAGAGAGAGAGCCTAGACTTTACAGAGCGAGGATATGTAACCCATCTGCATCCTGACCAAATCAAAACAGAGACTGATGATGGAGGATACCTTAAGGCAGAACACATCAGCGATTTGCAGGATATTAAATGTGTTGATATGAAATCTGATCAAATTAAGTGTGAATCCAGTGAAAGGTTAGTGAGTGATCTCATGAATACTGAGATGAATGGAGCTGCTACTGATCACAAAGACCAGACTGAACCATGGCAACGAGCAGAAGAGCCAAATACAAACTGTAAAAAAGAAGAAAGTCATGATCTGCCGACCCATTGTGGGGATGGAATCCCTCCCTGTGATATAAACAATAGGAATCAGACCAGAATTGTCCAGAAAAATACAAACAGATGCAACAAACTTAAAAATGATTGCCAGAGACCAAATCTGATCATTGAACCCATGATAATTAATTCAACTAAAAACCCTCGCCGTTTGAATTTCTTTCAAAGTAAGATGACTCAAAGAAATAAGGATGCAATTCATACAGGTCAAAATTTGTACGGGTGTACACAGTGTCAGAAGTGTTTTTGTTCAAAAGGGTCTTTAATTAGACACATGAGAGTTCATACAGGTGGAAAGCCCTACAAATGTATTCATTGTGGGAATTGCTTTTCCCACGTATCGACTTTATATAGCCACCTGAGAATTCATACAGGTGAAAAGCCCTTCAAATGTATTCATTGTGAGAAGTGCTTTTCCCACATATCCCATTTAAATAATCATCAGAGAATGCATACAGGTGAAAAGCCCTACAAATGTATTAATTGTGGGAAGTGCTTTTCCCAAACAGCATCTTTAAATCAGCACTTGAGAATTCATACAGGTGAAAAGCCCTACAAATGTATTAATTGTGGGAAGTGCTTTTCCCAAACAGCATCTTTAAATCATCACTTGAGAATTCATACAGGTGAAAAGCCCTACAAATGTATTAATTGTGGGAAGTGCTTTTCCCGAATAGCATATTTAAATCAGCACTTGAGAATTCATACAGGTGAAAAACCCTACAAATGTATTAATTGTAGGAAGTGCTTTTCCACAATATCTAATTTAAATATCCATGAGAGAATGCATACAGGTGAAAAGCCCTACAAATGTATTAATTGTGGGAAGTGCTTTTCCCAAACAGCATCTTTAAATCATCACTTGAGAATTCATACAGGTGAAAAGCCCTACAAATGTATTAATTGTGGGAAGTGCTTTTCCCAAACAGCATCTTTAAATCATCACTTGAGAATTCATACAGGTGAAAAGCCCTACAAATGTATTAATTGTGGGAAGTGCTTTTCCCGAATAGCATCTTTAAATCAGCACTTGAGAATTCATACAGGTGAAAAACCCTACAAATGTATTAATTGTGGGAAGTGCTTTTCCACAATATCTAATTTAAATAGCCACCTAAGAATTCATACAGGTGAAAAGCGCTACACATGTTCTCAGTGTGGGAAGTGCTTTTCCCAATTATCTAATTTAAATAGCCACCTAAGAATTCATTCAGGTAAAAAGCGCTACACATGTTCTCAGTGTGGGAAGTGCTTTTCTACAAATTCAGTCTTGAATAAGCATCAGAAAAGTCATACAGGCGAAAAGCCGTAAAAGTTTGCACGGTATGAGATGTGCTTTAATACAAAGTCGTAATCGACAGCTGGAATGATACAGCTGGACAATAGAGGTTGAAAAAGGCACTCCATGACATTGGACAGCCTAGCAACCCTTTGACTCCTAACAACATCACTGAACTTGCCTAGAACAGGAACCCAGGATTTCTCATGGGAAAGCAGACTGCTGGGACAGGTTCAGACAGGAACATATTCTGAACTGAAATAAAGCAGCATATGTATAGAGCATGTTATGTATGTGCATGTAAATAACTGGATAATACGATAAATGCGGTGGACTGGGATTAATATCAATTGAATTGAAGGGTATGTGAAAGGGCAAAATAAATGGGAAGGAATAAAGAATGTGGTTGGAAGAAGGATTGTAAGATATTAGAGATGCGTTTGTCTACATAAGTGTCTGGATCATAGAGTGGCCATCACCTGGACCTCCATAGATATCTAGAAAGATTATAGGTTAAATCATAAGATCATGCTGTCGTTTCTCTCTTCCTGGAGGTTTACAGTGTGTCTCGGCGGCAGTGTGGTATAATGGTTAAGGAACTGGGTTTGTAACCGAAAGGTTGCAGGTTCGATTCCCAGGTCGGACACCGCCGTTGTACCCTTGAGCAAGGTACTTCACCTGCATTGCTTCAGTATATATCCAGCTGTATCAATGGATACTATGTATAAATGCAAAAGTAATTATGTGTAAGTCGCTCTGGATAAGAGCGTCTGCTAAATGCCTATAATGTAATGCAATGTAATGTCTCTTCCTGGAGGAGAGGGGGGTCTCTTGGTGGTGGGGTGTTACAGCCCTCTTCCTGGCCAGACCTGATTTGAACAAACAAAGGGATTTGTGGAATGCAGAAGGCCTGCTAAAGACTGCATTTAAGGGAATTCCAAAGGGACATTCAGGGAGAATCTGCTTAACAGTTATCTTGGTACCATAGTCTTCTCGTACGAACATTTTGGTCAAACATCATTATTCTCTTTGTGTTCCTTTTTGTCTTAGTCTGTTATAGTGTATGTCTTTTCTTTTAGTATAGAATAAAATTTTTTGATTGTATTGTAAATAAAATGTACCTTTTTCCATCAAGGTACGCCTATTCTTGGTTATTCCCAACAGTCATATTATGTGATAATTAACTGTTTACCCTTTTTCAGTACATCCAAGATATGTGGTTCGCCTATACACTGACCGGGGTATGCATCTCTGTGAGGACCAATCACTGTATTGGTCTCCTATGTGGTTTTGGGGTAACACCGTAAGTGGGTTACTCGCTGGGCGTATTGATAGTCTCGCTAACCAGAAGTGCAGCTGCTCTAGTTGTGAATTTCAGTGTCCAGACGGATCCTAGTATTATTTCATAAAATAAAAATTAGGTCATAGTCCAGGATAGTCTAACTCTCCAGATGGAGTAACCTTAGTCTGGGCTCCCTGGGTGAGCTGTTAATTTTGGTACCCGGACATGCATACGTTTTTAGGTTAAAGACGCTTCTTCATGGCGCAGAAACATTATTTGCAAGACTCCCAGCTGAGTAGCACCTTGACATGCTGGGATAGAAGGTCTTAGTGTCAGAGAACAATTGGATGAATGCCTGGTAGCAGTAGATAGTCATGCTCTCCAGAGTTCAGAGTCTTGTCGCCCGCTATTTCATAAGCACACCAATGTGTGTATATGTGAACCTGTAATCACATCAACATCCATGTTACAGGTTCTGAGTCAGATAAACTTGTTTTCCTCCCTGCGACAAAATTTTATTCCTTAAACCGATATTGATTTTAGAGGCGGGGAACTTCACCTATTACCGATATGGCAGCTGATATTGTGAGTTTTTTTAGCTGGAATGAAAATAGACCTTTTCTAGCACCGATATGACTATGCAAAGGTACTCAAAGGCTGCTTTCTGTTAAATAATGCCAGTTGCTAATTCTTTATATAACTACTGCCCCAGGCAGCCCGGTAAGAACCGAGACATCAGGTGTAAGTTGACTTCGTTTTAATGTTTGCCACCACAACCAACACACTTCATGTTCACTTCAGTTAGTAGAGTTATGGTGGTTCTGCAATAAATCAAATATTCATACATTATGTATAGCACGTAATAAAAGCAAAACGAATACACAGTACCATAGTAATGTCACTGCGATCGCACTCAGCATTTTCTGCATATACACATACAGCAAGTCATCCGGACAGCAACACACCGCCTACGTGCCCCGGAAACGGATCTTTGTATTTTAATCTAATGTTGCTAATTACATCTTAATTACGTATTAATGGTTATGTGGAAGTTTCAGTAATTATAAAAATGTTTAATTATATAACCTCTAAAACCTGAGTGCTTTGTGACCTCGCTCTTGTGCGCTGCCAAGAGCTGAGAACTGTGAGCAGGATAAATTGACTGAAGGAATGCTTTGAGTGTGTGAACAGAGGGAACTGTTTGGGAACCGAAACCATAATAAAACTCTTCCCCCACCTGTGTCTGTATGAGTGTCTGGAACCAGCACACAGCGGGGTCAGTGATGTACACCACAAACACACATCACTGATTAAAATAGAAACTGATCTGGGCTCCATCCACACTGAGGATCTCATTAAGACTGAGAGTCTCGACAGTACAGAGCTGGGATATGTAGCTCATCGGCATCCTGACCAAATCAAAACAGAGCCTGATGATGGAGGATACCTTGAGGCGGGACACATCAGTGACTTGCAGGATTTTAAGTGTATTAATATTAAATCTGATCAAATGAAGTGTGAATCCAGTGACAGTTTAGTGAGTGATCTCATGAATACTGTGATGAATGGAGCTGGTGTTGATCACAAAGATCAGACTGAACCATGGCAATGTGCAGGAGAGCCAAACACAAACGGTGAAAATGAAGAAATTCATGATCTGCTGCCCCAATATGGGGACTTAAATCATCACTGTGAAAATAATCAGACCAGAATTATCCAGAAAAGCACAAACGGCAGCAGCATGCGTATACATTGTAGGAGAATTAACGGGATAATTGAACCTGTGACGATGAATTCAAGTAAAACGCAAAGGCTTTTTGATTTTATTCAAAAGAACACCATTAATAGAAATAAACGTGAAATTCATCCAGGTGAAACTCCTTACAAGTGTGCACAGTGTGAGAAGTGTTTTAATACAAAATCCCATTTAAATAGACACCTGACAATTCATACAGGTAAAAAGCCCTTCAAATGTATTCATTGTGGGAAGTGCTTTTCCAGAATATCTCATTTAAATATCCATGAGAGAATTCATTCAGGTGAAAAGCCCTACAAATGTACTCAGTGTGGGAAGTGCTTTTTCACAATATCTCATTTAAATATCCATGAGAGAATTCATTCAGGTGAAAAGCCCTACAAATGTACTTGTTGTGGGAAGTACTTTTCCCAATTATCTAATTTAAGTACTCACCAGAGAATTCATTCAGGTGAAAAGCCCTTCAAATGCACTCATTGTGGGAAGTGCTTTTCTCAATTATGTAATTTAAGTACCCATCTAAGAATTCATACAGATGACAGGCCATACAAGTGTACACAGTGTGAGAAGTGCTTTTTTACAAATTCAGGCTTAAATAGACACCTAAGAATTCATTCAGGTGAAAAGCCATACAAATGCATTCATTGTGGGAACTGCTTTACCCAATTATCTTCATTAAGTAGCCACCAGAGAATCCATACAGGTGAAAAGCCTTTCAAATGTATTCAGTGTGGTAAGTGCTTTAACACAATAAAAACTTTAAATATCCACCAAAGAATCCATACAGGTGAAAAGCCCTACAAATGTTCTTGGTGTGAGAAGTGTTTTTCACAAAAGTCTCATTTAAATCGTCATCTGAGAATTCATACAGGTGTCAAGCCTTTTGTATGCATTTAGTTTTTTTTATTTTATTTTAATTGTTTTTTACTACTTTATATGCCCATCAGAATGTTCATGCCGTTGAAAAGCCTTTGAAATTTGTGGGAAGTATTTAATGAAGGCGTACTTTGTGATGAAGTATACTTCGTATAGGAAGTATTTTCAGTGTTCATCGAAAAGCCCTTTACATGTACTCAGTGGAAGGTTTGATCTCGACACCAAAAAGTTTAATTCTATTTGTATACACTTTTTCACATTTTTGCACTACGGTCTGTGTTTATGTCCGTCTTTATTTTCCACAGCAGATGTCTCAGAGCAGCAGCAATCAGAGAGCCGCTACATTTATACCAAGCGAATGATACTATTTCACTTACAAACCTTCAGCTACCAATAGCTTTTGTTTGTTAGATTAATGTTTTGTGAAGTGAGTGTTGTGACATGTTCGATAATAAAATGTTTTCTTGTATCATAACTGAATCCTCCTGTTCACGTTTTAATGGAAAATAACATTCATAACACTTCACAGAACTTCCCATCTCATGTTTTACATTATTTAGGCTAATTTATTATCGTTACAGTTGCCATAAAGCCTAGCCATAGCATCAAATGATGCTAAAAAGTCAGATATTATTGGTCATGGTCTATATGGGACCTTTACTGTGTCTTGATATGAATGGGTTACAAAATATAAGCAATATTGAAAAGAAATTCGCTATACAATTAAGTTAACTAGGTTGATTGGTATGCAAGTAATAATCTCATTCATATTACCAGTACAGTACATTACTCCAGCAGCCTATAAAAGTTAAAACATTTTGTTAAGTTCAGCATTACATTGCAAATATGGACGCTTTCTTACTGGAGCTTTTCTACAAAGTAGAGCCATGACGACTTTCTGATGTTGATGGACTTGACTTTAATATGATTTTCTTGGTTTGATGACAGGTTTCAAACATCAATTTGATTGAGTCACTAAGTATTAATCAAATAATAGGATGCTCAAAATAAAGTGTGCATTGAAGGCTGCAGCTATTGCTCACACCTGTGTCGACTACATGTAATATACTAGTGGTATCAATTACAACTTAAAAGAAAGTATACATGTGCTGGGCCACCTATTCATGGCAGGATGTAAAAAAATAAACCATTCATCAATATGAAAACCCAGGTCCGCATGACATAATCCTTTATGTACTATATTAATTTCAACAGATAACATAACTTTTATGTTTTATTCTTGATCTATCTAGAATTCTGACCATATTCATTTGTATTTGCATACCCCCGCAGTCAGCGCCCTAGTACTGTGGCTGGTAGCTCCACTGGGTGTATGGGAGGGTTCAGGGATGAGCTGTGGCTGGTAGCTCCACTGGGTGTATGGGAGGGATCAGGGATGAGCTGTGGCTGGTAGCTCCACTGGGTGTATGGGAGGGTTCAGGGATGAGCTGTGGCCGGTAGCTCCACTGAGTGTATGGGAGGGATCAGGGATGAGCTGTGGCTGGTAGCTCCACTGGGTGTATGGGAGGGTTCAGGGATGAGCTGTGGCTGGTAGCTCCACTGGGTGTATGGGAGGGTTCAGGGATGAGCTGTGGCCGGTAGCTCCACTGAGTGTATGGGAGGGTTCAGGGATGAGCTGTGGCCGGTAGCTCCACTGGGTGTATGTCAGTGTTCAGGGATGAGCTGTGGCTGGTTGTTCCACTGGGTGTATAGGAGGGTTCAGTCAGACAGGGATGAGCTGTGGCCGGTAGCTCCACTGGGTGTATGGGAGGGTTCAGTCAGACAGGGTTGAGCTGTGGCCGGTAGCTCCACTGGGTGTATGGGAGGGTTCAGGGATGAGCTGTGGCCGGTAGCTCCACTGGGTGTATGGGAGGGTTCAGGGATGAGCTGTGGCCGGTAGCTCCACTGGGTGTATGGGAGGGTTCAGGGATGAGCTGTGGCCGGTAGCTCCACTGGGTGTATGGGAGGGTTCAGGGATGAGCTGTGACCGGTAGCTCCACTGGGTGTATGGGAGGGTTCAGTCAGATGAGCCTCACAGAAAAACACAGCTGAAATAAACACAAACGCAAACCTGAGGCACTTTCTTCCACTAAAAAGAACACACAGTGGCATTTGAAGTTGAAACTTGAGCCTTGGCATCAGGATTTACCCCACCTCGTACTGCAAGATCGCCCCCTATGGTCAGTCACGCATTTGCAGGACTGCAGAGTGTACTGCATGTTTGCCTTTGATGAAGGCTAAATCCCTTCCCATTTCCCTCCAGGAGCTGCACTTCTGCACACCTTTGGGCTGCAGAAAAGTACAAATCATAGCAACCCTAAAAGTTGTAGGAAAATTGTTGAAAGTTATAATTCAACCAATGATGAATAAGTCAAGTGAAAAACAAAAAATCAAACGTATATCGATCATATCTCTGTTGTCACTATTATCAGCATTGTATCTTATATCATTGGAAAGCCTGTTCATTTCCCTTTACAATGATGTCCCATTTGTAAGGATCATGCATTTGTGGGATGAGAAGCACAGCTGATTATGTGGGGGATTGGATCCCACCCCACAGCAACGTGTGACCAGCATGAGGAGGAGGTGCCAGGCTGGTGACCAGCATGAGGAGGAGGTGCCAGGCTGTTGTGGCTGTGTATGGTTCATCCAGCCGCTACTGAGGCTCCTGACTCAGCAACTTTTTTGAGGCTCCTGACTTTGTTCAATGAATAAAGTGTAAAATTACCAATATGTCTTGTTTGTTCCTTGGTACTGATAGAGTTCAATCATCCAATCCCCCAAACAACTCAAAACAATAGAGTCAATACCAACAGGAGAATACACTGACATTGGGAGGGAAATTTGGCACATTTCACTTGGGACCCCACCCATATAATCAGCTGTGCTGCTCATCCCACAAATGCATGATCCTTACAAATGGGACATCATTGTAAAGGGGAAATTAAGGCTTTCCAATTATATAAGATACAATGCTAATAATACAGTGACAACAGAGATATGATTGACCAAACACTAATTTCCAAACTTTTTTTTGAGGAGTTTATAATAAATGGCATTGAAAGTACAGGTTCACGTCTTATATAGAGGCACAAAACAACCCCCACATAGCATGTTTCTCTCTGTTTCGAAAATGAGCGACACATTCCATTCTGATCGTATGCCGGTCACTATCCTTAGCAACCGGCCACTATCCTCACGTTGCTCAGCTAACCTTTGATCCAGTTCCTGGGGAACGGAGGTTCTGGAGACATCACAAGGTGTGGTGATGGAGAACACATTGAATCATATATATGTTTGTAAACACAAAAACACACACATTGATATTTTGAACTGTTATTCATTTGCATTTTTTGGTATGAAAACTTATTGTTTTATATACTGGATAAAATATAACCTTAACTTCTATGCATGCTACGGTGTTCCTTTTAATCTAACCGGTCTAGTACTGAGTGTGTGTGAAAGGAGGATATAACCTGGTGTTGAATGTTCCTGCATGAGAGGAAAAGTACTGAGTGTGTCAAAGGAGGATATAACCTGGTGTTGAATGTTCCTCCATGAGTGGAAAAGTACTGAGTGTGTGTGAAAGGAGGATATAACCTGGAGTTGAATGTTCCTGCATGAGAGGAAAAGTACTGAGTGTGTGTGAAAGGAGGATATAACCTGGTGTTGAATGTTCCTGCATGAGAGGAAAAGTACTGAGTGTGTGTGAAAGGAGGATATAACCTGGTGTTGAATGTTCCAGCATGAGAGGAAAAGTACTGAGTGTGTGAAAGGAGGATATAACCTGGTGTTGAATGTTCCTCCATGAGTGGAAAAGTACTGAGTGTGTGAAAGGAGGATATAACCTGGTGTTGAATGTTCCTGCATGAGAGGAAAAGTACTGAGAGTGTGTGAAAGGAGGATATAACCTGGTGTTGAATGTTCCTGCATGAGAGGAAAAGTACTGAGTGTGTGTGAAAGAAGGATATAACCTGGTGTTGAATGTTCCTGCATGAGAGGAAAAGTACTGAGTGTGTGAAAGGAGGATATAACCTGGTGTTGAATGTTCCTGCATGAGAGGAAAAGTACTGAGTGTGTGAAAGGAGGATATAACCTGGTGTTGAATGTTCCTGCATGAGAGGAAAAGTACTGAGTGTGTGAAAGGAGGATATAACCTGGTGTTGAATGTTCCTGCATGAGAGGAAAAGTACTGAGTGTGTGTGAAAGGAGGATATAACCTGGTGTTGAATGTTCCTCCATGAGTGGAAAAGTACTGAGAGTGTGTGAAAGAAGGATATAACCTGGTGTTGAATGTTCCTCCATGAGAGGAAAAGTACTGAGTGTGTGTGAAAGGAGGATATAACCTGGTGTTGAATGTTGCCTGTGGAGACACTTTAGCACACTCTGGTGCTCTGTTTAGAGCATTCGAGCAAGTCTCTCCTATTTGATCAAATAAATTTAGATTTTGACCTGACGAACACTGAGTTTTAGACAATTATTTTGTCTCCATTGATAACTAAGAGAAAATCCACGACAGTTTTCAAATACTGCCACATTGTAATGGCATTCCAAAGGTGAAAATCTTTAAAAATCATACGAGCCATTAGGGGCAGAATTATTACTGTTAACTTACGACAGCTCTCAAGTCTCAACCCGGGACTAGTCCAAAACACAAAATGTGCTTTTATTTTGAAACTCGGTTCAGAAATTTCACCGGAAGTTCAATTCGTAGTGTGGTGAGCTTCCATAGATTCAGCATGCGTTGCTGAACATGATCATAATATACAAAAACATGTCGGAGCTGGGAGAATGGGGGACTGAAATCAGAAGGAAGAAAACATGATAACCCGCTTAAGAAGTCATGCAGGTCTCAGTTATACACTTCATAAAATAAGTAAACCTGCCACAGGAAATTGTACACACTGTAATGAACCAGAAATGGCAGAACATATATTATTTCAAGGTAGAGGATCCAGTAAAGAGCAAAACCGCTTTTATGTCATTGAGGGATCTAATCCATCATCAGAGGGGCTTCAGGCTTTCTAAAGGAAACTCGAGTTGAAATAATCTTTTTTGCATTACAATTTGTTTTATTTTGTATTATTGCATTTGTATTATATTTTTTAAAAGTCTTATTATTTTCTGCCTCATCTAGCCTACTGTTCCACACTCCAGTCCAATTCTTGGTGGTAATGCACCAATAAGCCGGTTGTCAATCACCATTAAACAACAGAAGAAGAAGCAGAGTGTTGGGCATTTGGTCTGAAATTAGGAATCAATTCCAGAACCGGTTCTCAGTTTTGGAACCTGGTAAAAGAATTGGTTCCGATTCCAAATAAATTTGAAATGTTTCTAGTGAAATCCGTGTCAAGTGGCCAAAAAGCGTGATGAATTGACGCGGACTGACTCATTTGCCCCATTTGGTTTAACAACCACATAATTTGCATGTTAGTTACTACATGTATTTTATTTGAGAAGTATGGAAGTAAAGAAAAAACAAAAAAAAACTTTAGACAAAACTGATTATGATTACAATTCACACCCAATGTGAGAAATTTATTTTTTTGCACATTTAGCATTATTTACAAATGTGTAGTACAGAAGAAAAGAGACATTGAGGCATAAAGGCAGAGCCATTTGCACACTCACAATGTAAAACCATTTCATACACAATTCCTTTACAACACTGACAAATAAAGAGTGAAACAAATATCCTCAACATACTGTCTGAAGTCTAATGATCAGCTTTAGCTGGCTTACACATTACAGCCTCTAAATTGGCAGTAAAATAACTGAAAAGCCCAGTACTGTCAAGTTCTGCAGGTCACAAAAATAATTAGTTACAAGTGCACATTTCTACCTTTACTGGAAAATGGACAAAATTCAAATTTATATTTGAGGAGTCAGTACCACCCTGTAGTGGTGCTCTGATAAGAAGGCTTTGTGGAAAAGTCCCTTTAGCCAGCAGAAATGGCGTAAGGTTTTTCACTAGGGCTGGGATGGTTACTGAAATACCGCAGTATTGCAGTCACGTCATGCAGTCACGCACCCTGAAGAGCTGAGCTGGTCACCGCAGGTCCGCAATACCACATATTTTTAAACAATTGGGCAATTGCGCCAAAAGCTATCGTCTACAAATTAGCAAAATTAACATCCTGAGTGGGAGAGGGAACGCACTGTATGGGACAGTTCATTATTCATAGGGGGAGTAGTTTTGTGGAGTTTATATAGGCTTGAGTAGGCTATAGGGGAGTAGTGGAGTTTATATAGGCTTGAGTAGGCTATAGGGGAGTAGTGGAGTTTATATAGGCTTGAGTAGGCTATAGGGGAGTAGTGGAGTTTATATAGGCTTGAGTAGGCTATAGGGGAGTAGTGGAGTTTATATAGGCTTGAGTAGGCTATAGGGGAGTAGTGGAGTTTATATAGGCTTGAGTAGGCTATAGGGGAGTAGTGGAGTTTATATAGGCTTGAGTAGGCTATAGGGGAGTAGTGGAGTTTATATAGGCTTGAGTAGGCTATAGGGGAGGAGTGGAGTTTATATAGGCTTGAGTAGGCTATAGGGGAGTAGTGGAGTTTATATAGGCTTGAGTAGGCTATAGGGGAGGAGTGGAGTTTATATAGGCTTGAGTAGGCTATAGGGGAGTAGTGGAGTTTATATAGGCTTGAGTAGGCTATAGGGGAGTAGTGGAGTTTATATAGGCTTGAGTAGGCTATAGGGGAGTAGTGGAGTTTATATAGGCTTGAGTAGGCTATAGGGGAGTAGTGGAGTTTATATAGGCTTGAGTAGGCTATAGGGGAGGAGTGGAGTTTATATAGGCTTGAGTAGGCTATAGGGGAGTAGTGGAGTTTATATAGGCTTGAGTAGGCTATAGGGGAGTAGTGGAGTTTATATAGGCTTGAGTAGGCTATAGGGGAGTAGTGGAGTTTATATAGGCTTGAGTAGGCTATAGGGGAGTAGTGGAGTTTATATAGGCTTGAGTAGGCTATAGGGGAGTAGTGGAGTTTATATAGGCTTGAGTAGGCTATAGGGGAGTAGTGGAGTTTATATAGGCTTGAGTAGGCTATAGGGGAGGAGTGGAGTTTATATAGGCTTGAGTAGGCTATAGGGGAGTAGTGGAGTTTATATAGGCTTGAGTAGGCTATAGGGGAGTAGTGGAGTTTATATAGGCTTGAGTAGGCTATAGGGGAGTAGTGGAGTTTATATAGGCTTGAGTAGGCTATAGGGGAGTAGTGGAGTTTATATAGGCTTGAGTAGGCTATAGGGGAGTAGTGGAGTTTATATAGGCTTGAGTAGGCTATAGGGGAGTAGTGGAGTTTATATAGGCTTGAGTAGGCTATAGGGGAGTAGTGGAGTTTATATAGGCTTGAGTAGGCTATAGGGGAGTAGTGGAGTTTATATAGGCTTGAGTAGGCTATAGGGGAGGAGTGGAGTTTATATAGGCTTGAGTAGGCTATAGGGGAGTAGTGGAGTTTATATAGGCTTGAGTAGGCTATAGGGGAGGAGTGGAGTTTATATAGGCTTGAGTAGGCTATAGGGGAGTAGTGGAGTTTATATAGGCTTGAGTAGGCTATAGGGGAGTAGTGGAGTTTATATAGGCTTGAGTAGGCTATAGGGGAGTAGTGGAGTTTATATAGGCTTGAGTAGGCTATAGGGGAGTAGTGGAGTTTATATAGGCTTGAGTAGGCTATAGGGGAGGAGTGGAGTTTATATAGGCTTGAGTAGGCTATAGGGGAGTAGTGGAGTTTATATAGGCTTGAGTAGGCTATAGGGGAGTAGTGGAGTTTATATAGGCTTGAGTAGGCTATAGGGGAGTAGTGGAGTTTATATAGGCTTGAGTAGGCTATAGGGGAGTAGTGGAGTTTATATAGGCTTGAGTAGGCTATAGGGGAGTAGTGGAGTTTATATAGGCTTGAGTAGGCTATAGGGGAGTAGCGGAGTTTATATAGGCTTGAGTAGGCTATAGGGGAGTAGCGGAGTTTATATAGGCTTGAGTAGGCTATAGGGGAGTAGTGGAGTTTATATAGGCTTGAGTAGGCTATAGGGGAGTAGTGGAGTTTATATAGGCTTGAGTAGGCTATAGGGGAGTAGTGGAGTTTATATAGGCTTGAGTAGGCTATAGGGGAGTAGTGGAGTTTATATAGGCTTGAGTAGGCTATAGGGGAGTAGTGGAGTTTATATAGGCTTGAGTAGGTTATAGGGGAGTAGTGGAGTTTATATAGGCTTGAGTAGGCTATAGGGGAGTAGTGGAGTTTATATAGGCTTGAGTAGGCTATAGGAGAGTAGTGGAGTTTATATAGGCTTGAGTAGGCTATAGGGGAGTAGTGGAGTTTATATAGGCTTGAGTAGGCTATAGGGGAGTAGTGGAGTTTATATAGGCTTGAGTAGGCTATAGGGGAGTAGTGGAGTTTATATAGGCTTGAGTAGGCTATAGGGGAGTAGTGGAGTTTATATAGGCTTGAGTAGGCTATAGGGGAGTAGTGGAGTTTATGTAGGCTTGAGTAGGCTATAGGGGAGGAGTGGAGTTTATATAGGCTTGAGTAGGCTATAGGGGAGTAGTGGAGTTTATATAGGCTTGAGTAGGCTATAGGGGAGTAGTGGAGTTTATATAGGCTTGAGTAGGCTATAGGCTACATATGATATGTTACAACCTAGCATAGGCTATACATAAACAACATAAGGGGGTAAAAAGTGTTGTCCTTGGAGTTCTTATAATAAGTACTCATATCGTACCGCATTTTGGCTTCGAGCCAGACGACAATGGAAATCCAAAAAATTTGGACGAGGCTGTGTGTCGGGTATGCTGGATAAAAAAGAATGTTACACCACGAATCTGGGTGGCTACTTTGATGCGTCGAAAATGTAGATTAAATGTAGATTAAACGCACTCAGTGTGGGAAATGCTTTATCACAACAAATAGATTAGATAAAATTTTGTTAAACAAAATGATCCCATGATTTATTTGTTCTGTGCTTTTTCATTAAACCGATAGTTGGTTTTTTTGTTGCCTACATTTGTAAATTTCTACTGTCAATAAACAGACTTGTTCACTGTCTCCGTGTTTCAATAGCAAATTATTGATTTCCATGCTGACCAGAAATCCTACAAAGACATGATTAGCCTTAAAAAAAAAGTTGCTTAGCCTTAGGGAGAAAATTGGAATAAAGATAGACATTTAACTATGGAATCTATAAAGAATAGACTACTACGTGAATTAATGCATTCACTAAGTTTATTTCGGAACCAATTAAACATTTTATAACCTTAAATGAATAATGTTTTTTGTTATTTTATGCTGGTTACCGCTGCAGTAAGACTGATTTCACTAATTCATGCGGTAAGGAAAAAAGCAGGATCGTCCCAGCTCTATTTTTCACCAGAATTATTTTACTGCTGGTGATTTTTTGGCTAGATTTAACCAGTTCAATTGTATGACTGAAAATGATAATACCTTATAATAGAGAAAGGTTTTAAAACCCATGTGACCAAATGCATATAAATATAATCAAAATTAGCTTAAAAACAAAATTATATACAATGTATGTATTTTACAGTAGTGCATTTCACCTGGTAAGTAAACTTCCCACATCGGTTACACAATCAATTCGTTTGAGGGAATTTCCTGGTGTTGAAATCAAACTCTCCACAGGGTCCATGTAAAAGGCTTTTCATTCGTAAGAAATGTCAGATGTTTTTATGAAAAAATATGAGGAAATTTTTTATTAAATTATCAGTTATACTTTTGAATTGGATTAACACTTGAAACACTTCATACACAAAGTAACCTACATCTATCAGAGAATCCATCCCAAAATAAGAATATTGTCAGGCTTTTCATCTGTATGAACTTTCTGATGGTTATTTTAAATGAATTTTGTCTGTTTTATTGTGGAAAAGCACTTTGAATCCAGATTGAATACATTTTTAGGGCTTTTATCCCGTATGAATTCTCTGGTGGATAATTTAATTATTTGTTGTGGTAAAGCATTTCCCACACCGAGTACGTTTGTTGGGTTTTTCACCTGTATGACGTCTTTGGTGGACATTTAAATTAGATCTTTGAGAAAATGACTTCCCACACTGAGTACATTTATAGGGCTTTTCACCTGTATGAAGCCTCCGGTGGACAATTAAATGACTTTTTGTGTAAAAACACTTCCCACACTGAGTACATTTATAGGGCTTTTCACCTGTATGAAGTCTCTGGTGGATATTTAAAGCACTTTTTGTGGAAAAGCACTTCCCACACTGAGTACATTTGTAGGGCTTTTCACCTGTATGACGTCTTTGGTGGACATTTAAATTAGATCTTTGAGAAAATGACTTCCCACACTGAGTACATTTATAGGAATTTTCACCTGTATGACTTTTCTGGTGGATATGTAGAGTACGTTTTGTGGAAAAGCACTTCCCACACCGAGTACACTTGTAGCGCGGTTCACCTGTATGACTTTTCTGGTGGACAATTAAAGGACTTTTTGTGGAAAAACACTTCCCACATTGAGAACATGTAAAGGGCTCTTCATCTGTATGAATTATCTGGTGGCCCTTTAAATTACATTTTTTAGAAAATGACTTCCCACACTGAGTACATTTATAGGGCTTTTCACCTGTATGACTTCTCTGGTGGATATTTAAAGCACTTTTTGTGGAAAAGCACTTCCCACAATGAGTACATTTGTAGGGCTTTTCACCTGTATGACTTCTCTGGTGGATATTTAAACTAGATCTTTGAGAAAATGACTTCCCACACCGAGTACATTTATAGGGCTTTTCACCTGTATGAAGCCTCCGGTGGACAATTAAATGAGCTTTTCTGGAAAAACACTTCCCACACTGAGAACATTTAAAGGGCTCTTCACCTGTATGAATTCTCAGGTGTTTATTTAAAGCTGAATTTGTACTAAAACACTTCTCACATTGTCTACACTTACACGGCTTGCTACTGCTTATGCTTTTCTGGACTATTATGGTCTGATTAAGTTCACTGTTTATGTCACAGTGATGATTTAAGTCCCCACATTGGGTCTGCAGATCATGAATTTCTTCTTTTTTACAGTTTTTATTTGGCTCTCCTGCACATTGCCATGGTTCAGTCTCTTCTTTGTGATCAACCTCAGTTCCATTCAGCACAGTATTCATGAGATCACTCACTAAACTTTCACTGGATTCACACTTTGTTTGATCAGATTTTATCTTAACACATTTAATATCCTGCAAGTCACTGATGTGTTCTGCCTTAAGGTATCCTCCATCATCAGTCTCCGTTTTGATTTGGTCAGGATGCAGATGGGTTACATATCCCAACTCTGTAAAGTCTAGGCTCTCAGTCTTAATAAGAACCCCAGTGTGGGTAGAGCCTAGATCAGTTTCTGTTTTAATCAGTGATGTGTGTGTGTGTGGTGTACACCACTGACCCCGCTGTGTTCTGTAACACACTCTGACTCCAGTGTGTTGAGTCCTGGTGTAGCACACACTGTCTCTGACTCTGCCATGTGGACAGACTCCAGTCCACTGAGTTCCTCTTCTTTCTGTCTGATCCTGTGCTGCTCAGTGAGCTCTGGTAGTGTTGTCTCAGTGTCCCGTCTCAGACAGACTCCTGCCTGCATCATACTGCTGCTCAAAGGTGTGCAGAAGTGCAGCTCCTGGAGGGAAACAGGGGAAAGGGATTTAGCCTTAATCAAACAGGTCCTACTGCAGCAGCTGACACATTCTTTTGTGAGTTCTTTATAAACTACAGCTGCCATTTTGTGTGTTCATTATAAACTACAGCCGCCATTTTGTGTGTTGTTTTTAGTGCTTTCTTGTAGCAGAGTGGAAGAAAAAGCCTCAGATCATGTGCAGGTTTGTGCAGGGCACTGAGTGGTTATCCAGCTAACCCATCGGTTATCCAGCTAAATGGTATTACGGAGAGTTCTTTCAGTTTCATGCAGATACCGCTGGCTACATACAGATACAGTAGCTATGCTGGATTAATTCTAATCGAGTAGACTAGTTATTAAATACACAGCAGATTCTATGGTGACAATGACATTATGACCTCTAGAAAAAAAGGACCCCAAGTAAAACCTTTTACAAGATTTGTGAAATCTTTCATTCATTTTAAAATTATTTTTCTAATAAACTATATTCTATAACTAATCATGGGCTTGGAATATACTATAACTCGTAATGTTGCTACTAAACTAAAACACATAATGACCTTGGTCCAACTGTATCTGAAACAGGACCCCATTTAAACTCTTTCACAACTTTTACTGATGTGGAAATCTTTAATTATTTTTTTAATTATTTTTTAAATTTAATTTATTCAGCAGCCTCATTAACCAAACTATATCATGACATCAATGCAAGTGTACCAAAAGGCTCATATTAGCTAGTTACTGTCAGTCATAGTCAATACATTTTTGCTTAAAGATTTCTTCATTGCAAAACTTCTATCCCTTCTCAGGTTTTGCCCAGTATTTGAGTATTTCTCCATCACTGAGACAGTGTCTGAAAGATTAACTTTCAGTAGGAATGTTACACAAAATCAGTTGCTCCCAAGCTCCTGGGTCTTGGGGTAAGCCTGTATGTGCTGGTTTTTGTTCCAACCACAATAGCGACACCCAGAATTTTATTATTTTCTCTCCATGTTTTGAGAAATGATTTACCTTCTTAAACAACATCATGTCAAAAATAGCTACGCTTGCTTTGAAAAATAAAAAGTCCAATATTCACATTGTGCTAAATTTCAAACAATTACATAAAAGGTTAAAAAAAGAGGTGAATCAATAGGCTCCTAACTGGTGAAAGAGTGGACAGCTGACCACTATACTAACCAGTTTGGTAGATAATGAAGAACTCAAAGTCTGCAAATAATAACAAATTAAACCAATGCATTCAACAACCTAATTCAGCAGCTATTGATTCACCAGAATCCAATTTCATCAGTTTAAAAAAATAATGTAGCCTAATTGTTTGCAATAAAGAACAATTTAATTCTGCAGTTATTTGTGTTTGCAATAAAGCACAATGTCATTCTGCAGAGATATTTCTGTTTGCAATAAAGCACAATGTCATTCTGCAGAGATATTTGTGTTTGCAATAAAGCACAATTTAATTCTGCAGAGATATTTGTGTTTGCAATAAAGCACAATTTAATTCTGCAGAGATATTTCTGTTTGCAATAAAGCACAATTTAATTCTGCAGAGATATTTCTGTTTGCAATAAAGCACAATTTAATTCTGCAGAGATATTTCTGTTTGCAATAAAGCACAATGTCATTCTGCAGAGATATTTCTGTTTGCAATAAAGCACAATGTCATTCTGCAGAGATATTTGTGTTTGCAATAAAGCACAATTTAATTCTGCAGAGATATTTCTGTTTGCAATAAAGCACAATTTAATTCTGCAGAGATATTTCTGTTTGCAATGAAGCACAATTTAATTCTGCAGAGATATTTCTGTTTGCAATAAAGCACAATGTCATTATTTGTGGCATGCAGAGATATTTCTGACAATGTGGTTTAGGGGGTGAATAATCCCTCTAACTATGAAAAGCACCCAAAAAATGTATTTACTCCAGCCCATGTTCCAGTAATCCTACCCCAGAAGGAAGTTTAACATTGCCAGGGTTTCTTTGCGTTAGCTGGCTTCAGAAAGCCTAACCACCGCAATCTGGCTTAACCGGTACTACGAACATGGTTATCAACTTGCTAAGTGAACATGGGCTTTATTAATCAAGGTACGTGCATGTTCCCATAAAAGGCGCGGCGTCTACAACAACGAGCTTATAGCGGTGCGGCATGGGCTGTACTAGAGCAATGCATTTCTCTCCTGAGAAAAAAAAAACGGATAGAAAAAGAACATCAAACAATGATAATGGCAAAAAGCAACATCTCCAACAAAGCCAGGGTTTTGAAAAACAATTGCTCAACGTGGACGTTACATTAGTTTCTTAAGACCTTATTCACCTTACCACTGGTAAAGAAAACATCTACAGTATACTCTCACTATATTGCCCTACAGTTTCTGTGACTACTGTACATTCTATAGCTCCAACACTTTAAATGTGATACAGGATGTTTCAAATCTTGCTGAATAAATCATACCAAAGTTTATTCATAAACAAGATATTCATAAACTCAGGGAAAGGTCGCGGATCTGGTCAGTCTCTAAAGCCCAAATACTTTCCGGAACTCAGAAATTGTTTTGCGGCACTCAATAATCTTTCCCCGCGGAGAGACAAATGGTCAAGCGATTAGGGTTAACAGAAGTTTGACCATGGGTAAATATATTAAAACCAATGAAGAGAATCGTCTGAAAAGTATTCTGAGCCTTGCAATGGTAGGCCTATATCTAGATAAAACTAATTAGATTTGGTCAAAAAAATACTGTGTTTTTGTGTGTTGTACAAACTCTCAATTCCAAAAAAGTTGACAGTATGTAAAATGCACATAAAAGCAGAAAGCAGTGATTTGTAAATTCTCTTTTACATACATTTAATTAAAAACAGTACAAAGAAAATATATTTAATGTTTTACCTTATCACCTTTATTGATCTTTGTAAATATACACCAATTGTGAATTTGATGTCTGCAACATGTTCCCAAAAAGTAGGGACAGGGGCAAAAAAAGATTGGGAAGTTCAAAAAAACACCCGTTTGGAACATTCTACAGGAAAACAGGTGATGTTATCGTGACTGGGTATAAAAGGGTATCAAAAGACTCTTGATATCTTATTTTCAGGTACTCGTACAAACGATACAATAACCTCTCTGCATTTGAATAGATCGCTATGGAAATTGGGGGGTGGGACTAGATTAAGCTGTGAATTACACGGGAATAGTATGGAACACACGGTCGGCTAAATGGCTGTAGGTCAACAAGGGTCGGTGGTATCAAACGAGCCTCAATCACTCTGCTGCCAGATATTCAGTAGATATGGATGGCTCACTTGAAGGGTTGTTTCTCCTGACTTATTTTTTCCATAGAATTCAATAGGAAAATGAGTCAGGAGAAACCTCACTTAAAGCACAACTGAACTTTGGTAGAATTTTGGGTTGTGTAGTTACCTGGCCATGATATGAGTCCAAATGGTGGCGAAATATGTTCATTAGTTGCTCTGTGCTCCCCTGGGGTGATAATCCAGAATAAGGTATTTTTTAGGGATGTTCTAACGACTAATTTCCCTGACGTTTAAATGGAAGTTTAAACTTAAGTCGACTAGTCTAAAAGTAAGAAAACACTCAAAATTGAGCACAATTTAATCTATAAGGTTAAACATTGTCCGAAAAAATATTGCGTATATTATAAGAGCCATTTGAAACCGTTAATCCCATTCTTCAATAACCAAATCGTATTTTAAATGCCACTGAAATGTGTGGCACTTTGCACCTTGCATTATAAACATTGCACATTACCCTACAAAACATAACAACTCACTAAATAAAAGTTAACAAATAACATTTATTGAAAACAATATTCAACGTAATAAAACATTTTTAGGAAACGTGCCTGATTATTACAACGGCATTTTCATTGGGTGAACGTGATCGCATAGCAAATACAGTAAAAAATAATAATCGTCATCAAAGCTACCAATAATAGGAACACAAAAAAAATAACAATTAGGCCGACTGGTCGATGTGACATTAGATTAGTTTTATTGGGCGATAGGCCTACTTACTCTTTCCACCTCGCTGGTTTAACTTGCAGGGCGAACAGGCTAATGAGTTTTGTTTTTTTCCTTCGTTTTTTTAATTTTTATTTTTAATCCGGCGTTGTTAACATTATTAACGGATGCTAATTTTTTTATAAAGCAACATTTTACCAGGAAAACATGACATTTCAGTGCAAATTATGTCAATATGTAATTTAAATGTGTACATTAATAAAATTATAAGTTTAACCGACTAGTATTTCTGGTGCCGACTAGCGAGGGTAGCAACGTTTAATCGACTAGCCGACTAAACGCGCACATCCCTAGTATTTGTCGCTCTCCAGTCACTTCTATAGGGCAGCTAAAACGGTCACAAAATGGCACCACAGACCCTTGATGACTGACAGCCATTTAGCCAACCATGTGTTCCATCCTGTTTGTTATTTACAGTTTATTCTAGTCCCACCCCCCAATTACCATAGAGATCCATTCAAATGCAGAGGGGTTATAGTATCGCTTGTAAGAATATCTGAAAATAAGATATTAAGAGTCTTTTGATATCTGTTTATACCCAGTCATGATAGAATCACCCGTTTACCTGTGGAATGTTCCAAACAGGCGTTTTTTTATGCAGTCTTCCCAGTACCTTTGGAATTGTTGCCACAGGTTTGCAGCAAGCTCATATTTTCACATGCAAATTAGCATTGTGGGAACTGCCATTCACTTCTGGCAAAGTTTTTAGTTCACCACTACTGGCAAACTGGCAACCCTCTGGCAACTGATATCTCAGAGAAAACATACTGTCAGCTTTAGCTGACACACACATTGCAGCCTCTATATTTTCAGAATACAAGTTAGCACTGCACATTACGTTTCTTTCTAGACTGAGTATATCCAAAGTTTTCATATTGTTTCTTTCAAACAAATTACACTGGTGTCAATTTTTGCAAAATAAAAGCATTCAGACTACAAATGACTAATTTAAAAAAAAAAAAAAAAAAAGGTCACAAACACTTGTTATAAAAGAAAAATGGGATCACGGTTTGCCCCAGTCATTGCGTTGTCTTTCAAATGCTTGTCCAAAGTACGATCGGCAAGGAATACCAACTATGCTACTATTCAAAAGGTTTTCTACAAAACAACAGGTCACAAAATAATTCATTAAAAGTGCACATTTCCGACTGTAAAATAAAAAAATAAAAATTTAAAAGAAATGGTCGAAATTCTAAATTTTATTTGAGGAGTCAGTACCTGTGGTGTTTTGATAAGGCGGCTCTGTGAAAACATTCCTTTAGTCAGCAGAAAAGCAGCACGGTTTTTCACCAGAATTATTTTACTGCTGGTGATTTTAACATATGCTAGATTTAACCAATTCAATTGTATGTCTTAGCACTTTATAATATTCAGAGAAATGTTTTAAAACCCATGTTACCAAATGTATATGAATAGAATTAAAACTTTGCTTAAAAACATAATTATATACAATTTAAGTATTTGACAGTCACTTACAAAAGTGCATTTCACACAGTAAGCAAACTTTCCACATGGGTTTTGCACGAATTTAATTACTGATGGAATTTACTGGTGTTGAAATAAACCTT
This sequence comes from Ilyophis sp. 1 JC-2022, assembly GCA_022702515.1. Taxonomy (NCBI): domain Eukaryota; kingdom Metazoa; phylum Chordata; class Actinopteri; order Anguilliformes; family Synaphobranchidae; genus Ilyophis; species Ilyophis sp. 1 JC-2022. The sequence continues at coordinate 4,572,916 of CM040405.1, forward strand.
CGACAGGGTACATGTAAAGAGCTTTTCATTTGTAAGAATTGTCAGGTGTTTTTATGAAACAATATGAGGAATTCTTTTAATTAAATTGTCAGGTATACTTTACTTGAAAATTTAATTACTACTTTATGGGCTTTTGTATGGATTCTCTCATGTTTTTTAAAATAATTTCTTCTAGAAAAGCACTTCCCACACTGAGTACATTTGAAGGGCTTTTCACCTGTATGAATTCTCTGGTGGCTATTTAAATTAGATTTTTGGGAAAAAGATTTCTCACACCAAGTACATTTGTAGGGCTTTTCACCTGTATGACTTCTCCAGTGGATATTTAAAGCACCTTTTGTGGAAAAGCACTTCCCACACTGACTACATTTGTAGGGCTCTTCACCTGTATGAATTATCTGGTGTTTTTTTAAATCGGCTATTGAGGAAAAGCACTTCCAACACTGAATACATTTGAAGGGCTTTTCACCTCTATGAATTCTCTGGTGGCTATTTAAATTAGATTTTTGGGAAAAATATTTCTCACACCAAGTACATTTGTAGGGCTTTTCACCTGTATGACTTCTCTGGTGGATGTTTAAAGCACCTTTTGTGGAAAAGCACTTCCCACACCGAGTGCATTTGTAGGGCTTTTCACCTGTATGACTTCTCTGGTGGATATTTAAAGCACCTTTTGTGGAAAAGCACTTCCCACACTGAGTACATTTGTAGGGCTTTTCACCTGTATGTATTCTCTGGTGATTATTTAAAGCAAAAATTCTACAAAAAGACTTCTGACATCGTGTGCATTTGTATGGCTTTTCACCTTTTGAATTCTCAGGTGTTTATTTAAAGCTGAATTTGTACTAAAGCACTTCTCACACTGTGTACACTTACACGGCTTGCTGCGGTTTATGCTTTTCTGGACAATTATGGTCTGATTAATTTCATTGTTTATGTCACAGTGATGATTTAAGTCCTCACATGGGGTCTGCAGATCATGCATTTCTTCTTTTTTACAGTTTTTATTTGGCTCTTCTGCACATCGCCATTGCTCAGTCAGGTCTTTGTGATCATCACCAGCTCCATTCATCACAATACTCATTAGATCACTCAAACTTTCACTGAATTCACACTCTGTTTGATCAGATTTAATATCAACACTTATAATATCCTGCAAGTCACTCATGTGTTCCGCCTTAAGGTATTCTCCATCATCAGTCTCTGTTTTGATTTGGTCAGGATGCAGATGGGTTACATATCCCAGCTCTGTACTGTCTAGGCTCTCAGTCTTAATAAGATCCCCAGTGTGGGTGGAGTCCAGATCAGTTTCTGTTTTAATCAGTGATGTGTGTGTGTGGTGTACACCACTGACCCCGCTGTGTGCTGTAACACACTCTGGCTCCAGTGTGTTGAGTCCAGGTGCAGCACACTCTGACTCTGCCATGTGGACAGACTCCAGTCCACTGAGTTCCTCTTCTTTGTGTCTGATCCTGTGCTGCTCAGTGAGCTCTGGTAGTGTTGTCTCAGTGTCCCGTCTCAGACAGACTCCTGCCTGCATCATACTGCTGCTCAAAGGTGTGCAGAAGTGCAGCTCCTGGAGGGAAACAGGTTGCCTGAATCAAACAGGTTCTACTGCAGCAGCTGACACATTCTTTACAGTAGGTCTTCACATGTCTAAAAGGTGTGGGACCCGTGGCTCTTATCCGAACCCGACCCACACAAATTTATTATCAAAAAACAAAGAGCCGTTCTGAAATGAACACGAGGAGTCAGACCCGTTCTGAAATAGACCCTCAGACCCACATTCTCTAATGAACACAAACTCTGTACGCACCTCCGGAAAGTGTCTGCAGACATTACAGTCGGCTGCACTGCATCCTGAGCTTTACTGTACTTTACTTCCCCTGGTAACGTCGTACTCACATTCTCCGCTTACTTGCCACAATCTCCTCCAAGCATGGCTCTCTAAAAAAGGATAATGACTGACAGGCTGTATGTTTAACCACGGTAGCTAAGCCGATGAAAACTGACTAGCTAGCCGATAGCTTACTTGCAGTAACGAGCTAGACTACGAGCTGTGAAGGCGTAATAACCTCTGGCACCTTTCAGATAAATTTTAAACGTTTCTGACAGTGACATGATAACCAATTGCATCACATTCCATCACACATACATTTAACGAACGACCCAAAGAGTCATACAAGGTGACGCCATTGTAGTGGGATCAATCCCAAAGGTTACCTTTTATTTGACAAAAAAACAACGTTTAAATGTTATGTTTCTCATATGTTAGAATGTTCTTTCACATTAAAAAACTTCCTTTTATTGCAAGGCAAACACATTTAACAATATTAACTGTTCCACATGTAGGCTACATGAGTGGAACAGTGAAAGTTAGCAGACATGGTCCAGTAGCTTGGCTACCAATGTTCGGCAGTAGGCTACACAAACAAACATCCCATTTGTCTGCAAGAAAAAATAGTTTTCAAATTCTCATCTGGTTGTGTTGTTGCATTAATGTAAAACATAACTGTGCCGTTCGCTACACGTTCTCAACAAACATACTTTCAGTCACTATCTAGTCTCTCGCCAAGGGAAACCACGCTAGACTAAGACATGCGTTCTCACGGGCATCTGCTTGCTTCTGCCTATAGGCTAGGCAACCAGATCCGTGTATATCGCTATTTTTATACAGTCTATGGTATATCGTGGTAAACAGTTGAGAAGGTCCTCGCTGCAGCCTGCAGAATGGGGCGGGGTTGGATATGCTTCACATCCCTTGAAGCAAGGGAAAGGAACGACAGGAAGAAAGAATAAAAATCGGATCCGAACGCAGCCCTGAAAAACTCTTTCCAAACTAGTTGGTAATATATTTTTTATTTTTATTGAGAACTGTGCACTAATCTGACAATTTCGGGAAGTAAACCGGAAGTAAAAACTACAACTTGTAGTACAAGTGTGGGATAGTTCTGTGAGCGGGACATATTACTAACTAGATCTACTCTCTTTATTTTTGTTAATTCCATCTTCATTCATAATCTACACTTTTTGACCATCATCATATGTAAACTGATTGATATTCTCAATAAAAAATAAAAAATAAATATATTCGCTACATATACCGGTGCAGCTCTGAGTTTCACTTTCTGAAATGAGTGACAAAAAATATTGAACTTCTTCACGATATTCTAATTTTTTGAGCTGCACCTGTATATTGCTTTTCACGCATCCATAAGTAATTTTTATCCCCAATTTGTGTTGTGGTTCCTTGAAGCTATTATTTCGTACCACTTATCACACCTCAATCTCAAGAATAAATTGTACATTTTGCCCCATATGCAGTAGCCTATCATCCACAAACATGGCATTAATTTCCACAGCGTATGCGTATGATAACAGACTATTTATCTCCGTTTCACCAGATGACCCCAGACCCATTGGTGCTGTTAATATGTGGACGGACTAGAGAAGAGGAAAGAAATTAGTGTTCTATAGCTGCTAGAAATTTCTGTACAATTCACACACATTTATACCAAGAAACATAATTTACGATAGAGAAAAGGGGGATGAATAGGCTGAATAAAGAGAAATTAAAATTTCAAATATTTTGACCTAGTATATAGCCTTGCATTTTACAAACCTCTACAGACATGCCAAATAAGTGAAACTGGTCGTACCAATTCTTTAAATAATTTTATGTAAAAAAATAATAAATGTTATTTCTGAACACAATTTTGTGAAAACAATGTCTAGGCTCTGTAGGACCACATAGGTTTCTGTTCAAATACAAATATTCCACATAGATTTAATAGTAATAATAATAATCATAATCAATAATAATTTTATTCATTCTGTGCTTTTCATAGATCCAAAGCACTGGATGCAGACAATTGTTCAAACATAGCCTATATTGAAGTCATTTTTCTTTTTTTATATCTAAGTGTAACACATATCAATCACAGATTATTTCCACTAAAAATTATTGTCATTTCAGTTTGATGTGGCACATAAAGTTTAATTGACCACATTCTCTTGAGATGGTAAGATGAAAAAACACAGGGCCAAGTTACATTCAATAATTTAGGAAAAATTAGGTCGCATTGCGAGTTGGTTTAGTGAGCTATGATAGGCAATATTGTGAGTTGTAACTGCCACATTTTGATAACCTTTTGAATACCTTTAAAGGCAGGCCTAGTTTTTGCAAGTTGTAATTCATTTCTTACAGACAGTGCTTTATAGCCTATTCCTTTTTGTGTAGATCGTATTTAACATCTTATGGAGACGAAACCTGTGCGATGTTTCAAACATTAAAATGAATTCTACAACCACGTGTTGCAAAATTAGCAAACAGATATAACTTATTGTGTAAACAGGAAAGTAAACCGATTAGGAACTTACTGGTAGACAAAACTACAAAAGCATCAAGGTTATGGGAAATAAACTTACCGCTATTATCTAAAGGCTCAAACGTGCATCATTTCGCAGTGGCAAGTTTTTTTTTTGGGAATTGGCGGTTCTTCTTCTTCTTCTTAGATATTTTATGGCGGTTTGCATCCAACTTTAGGAGCTTTACCGCCACCTACCGAACTGGAGTATGGACCAGGGACCCAACCCACTAAACCCAACCAACCACATTAAACATCCTACAAAACAAATTAAACCACCCAACTACCACCAAGAATACATACAAATAGAAAATAAACTCTTACCTTACATTAATTAAACCACAACCAATATCCTCTAAACCCTTTTATATAATCCCGTTTCCCTCAAAAATCTAAATAAGTGCCTATATCCCCCATCCCCAGAGTGTCTATCTAAAAACCCCATCTCAAACTCCACCCCACTCTCCCTCATTCGTGCTACCATCCTCTCCCTCTCCCTCCCATACCTCCCGCACTTCATTAGCACATGCTCCACCGTCTCCTCCTCCTTACAATACCCACACCGCCCATCTGGATGTTTTTTCATTACCCTTAGACCCCCATTCAAACCCGCATGCCCCACCCTAAGCCTTGTTATTATTGTTTCCTCCCTTCTACACCTCCCCCCATGTCTGATCCTACCCACTGTCTTCTGAACCCTATACAATTGCCTCCCTCTGCCCTCCCGGTCCCATCCCTCCTGCCACATTCGTTTAACCCTCTCCTTAATTAATGTATTTGCCTCCGCCCTACCCATCTTCACACCCACCTCAACTTCGGCCTTCCCTACCGCCCTCCTAGCCAAAACGTCAGCCATCTCGTTTCCCTCTACCCCCACGTGCGCCGGCACCCACACAAAACTAATCACCAACCCCATCCTTTGCAACCTATACAACGCCTGTGTCACCTCCCAGATCAGATCCGGCCTACTTCTAGATCTGCCTCCCTTTATACTTTCCAGCACAGCACTGGAGTCTGAACACACCACCACCCTATCTGGTCTCACCTCCTCCACCCACTGCAGTGCTAAAATAATTGCCACCATTTCTCCCGTGTATACTGACAGCTGATCATTCACTCTCCTCCCCACCGCCACCCCAAACTCCGGTACCGCAAATGCACACCCTACCCTCTCCGTCACCGGATCCTTTGACCCATCAGTGTACACTTCTAAATGCCCATGATATTTTTTCTTTATATACTCCCCTACCTGTTCCTGTCTAGACACCCCCCCCCCCTCCTCCCACCCCCTTCAGCAGCTCCAGATCCACTTCCGGCTGCGGCAACAACCACGGCGGTACCGCCGGCAACACCACCGTTTTAGTGTACTCCCGTCCCCATAAGCCCATCTCCCTAGCCTGACTATCCCCCACCCAAGCAAAACTATTGATCCTCCTCCTCCCGTGCTCCCAGCATTCCCCCATAATACCCTTCGTCGGATGATTCTCCCCATGCCCCCTCAAAGCCACCCAATAGCTCATCGCCAGCTGCTCCCTCCTCAACCGCAAAGGCATTTCACCCACCTCCACCTGTAACGCCGGCAATGGAGTGGTTCTAAATGCACCACAGCATATCCTCAGTGCCCTTGACTGCACCACATCCAGCCTCCCCAACACCGTGACAGACGCAGATCTATATGCTGTGCTCCCATAATCTATCACCGATCTTATTATCCCCACATATATCGCCCTTAACGCCGACCTATCTGCTCCCCACTCCATCCCCGCTAAACACCTCATTACATTTATTACTTTTTTACATTTATTAACTACTGCCTCCACATGCACTGCCCAAGTGAGTCTAGAATCAAACCACACCCCCAGAAACCTAAAGGACCCCACTCTTCCCAATTCACTCCCATACATTTTTAACTCGTGCCCCCGACCCACCTTCCTCCTCGTAAAAAAAAGTGACTGAGTCTTCTCCACCGAAAACCTGAACCCCCATTTTAGTGACCATTCCTCTACCCCGTCTATTGCTTCCTGAACCCTCTTCACCGTGTGTCCCATATTTCTCCCCCTCTTCCACAGAGCCCCGTCATCCGCAAATAGTGACCTCCCAATATCCGGTCGGATTCCGGAGAATACGTCATCAATCATGACTGAAAACAATAGAGGACTAATTACACTTCCCTGAGGTGTTCCATTTTCTACTGTGTACCACCCAGAATACCCACTACCCACCCGCACTTGAATGGACCGACATGACAGAAAATCCTTCACCCAATTAAACACCCTGCCACCCACTCCCATCCCATCCAGTTTGATTAAAAGACCCTCCCTCCACATCATATCATACGCCTTCTCCACATCAAAAAACAACGCCACCACCACCTCCTTGTTTACCTGTGCCTTCCTCACCTCCGACTCCAGGCACAACACTGGGTCCATTGTTCCCCTACCCTTCCTGAAACCACTCTGATATGGAGACATATACCCCCCCGTCTCAAGGTAAAATGTCATCCTCTCCGCTACCATACGCTCCATAGTTTTACACATATGTGATGTTAAAGCTATTGGCCTATAGCTTCCCGGCTTCGTAGGGTCCTTCCCCGGTTTTCTCACCGGCACCACCACCGCTTGCTTCCAACTGCCCGGTAACCTCCCTTTTGTCCACACTTCATTAAATAACCTCACCACCACCCCCAGTGCCACATCACTAAGTTGAGCCAACATTGCATAACACACCTCATCCCTCCCCGGTGACGTCAACCCAGCCCTACTAACTGCCCTCCTGACCTCCGCCAATGTAAACGGAGCATCCATCGCATCTTCCCTCCCTTCTCTCACCCCCAACACCCCTATATTCGCTACCCTAGTTTCCTCCCTCCCACTCCTCCCCTCCTCTGTCATGTTACTAGAGCTATGTACCTTCACAAAGGCCTTTGCTAACATCTCCGCCTTTTCCCCATCACTCACAGCCGTCCCTACTCCATTATCCAGCACTGGATAGTTCCACTCCCTCCTCACCCCACTCATCCGCTTAATCATACCCCAGACCTCCCCGACCGGCGTGCTCCTCCCTATTGTCCCACAATACCCCCTCCAATAAGACCTCTTAGCCTCCTTGACCACCCTCCTGACCAGTGCCTGCGACCTCTTATACACCACTAAGTGCTGAAAATTGTGCGTCCTCTTTAAAACCCTGAATGCCTTATTCCTATCCACCACAGCCTCCTTACATCCCTCTGTCCACCAAGGCACTGCCTTCCTTTTTCCCCTCCGTGACCTCTTGGGTATAGACCGCTCAGCAGCCCCTATTATTGCCGCTCGAACCTCCTCATTAAGTTCATCGACACCCTGTCCCACCCCCACCTGTGCCAAACCCTCTTCACTCATTATCCGGAACCTACCCCAGTCCGCCTTTCCAATTACCCACCTGGCTAAACCAGTCCCATTCACCCCTGCTGACACCAAACCCACTTCACACTTCACCGGATAGTGATCACTCCCCACCGTAGACTCCTCCCACACCTTCCATGAGCAAATTCCAGCCATCTCCTCCGACACCAAAGTAAGGTCCAAAACTGATACTGCCCCTGTTCTAAAATCTATCCTAGTTCCCCTACCATCATTAAGGCACACTAACCCCCTCGCATCCATCAATTCCTCTACCACCAGCCCATTCCCATCATTCCTATTACCCCCCCACAACTTACTATGCGCATTGAAATCCCCACACCACACCACCCTCCGACCATCACGCCCTACCACACCCTCCAACAAAGACAACTCCAATCTGAGACAAGGATTATAAAAGTTCACCACCACCAGACTCACCTCTAATCCGCTTCACACCGCTACCAGGTTTCACCCCCTCCACCCTCACTCCCCGTCCTCTACCCCTCCCAACCCCACTCACCTCCCATCCCTCCAGAACCTCCATCCCACCTTCCACCTCTCTCCCTCCCCCGCTACTACCCGCCATCCCTGATCCACTCACAGCCCGGCCGTGCAAACCGCCAAACTCCAGACACTCGAGAAATCACTGTACTCCCTTCAATTTCCGGTTTCCAAAAGTATTTATCTTCTGACAACTTTTGCGTCTGTGCGCTATAGCTTTTCCTTTTCTTATTTTTTATTTCTACACTGCTAACCCCGGCCGGAAAACCCAAGCCGGGATGCACAAGTGCTTCTCTAATTCCTATTTCTACACTGCTAACCCCGGCCGGAAAACCCAAGCCAGGATACGCAAGTGCTTCTCTAATTCCTATTTCCTCCAAAACAAACCAAACAAAACAATCAAACAGCAAAGAAATTTATTTTTTTTTCAAAAAAAACCCGCGACCATTCCAGCATCCGCCTCTCGAATTGACGGTTCTTCTTCTTCTTCTTGTTTTATGGCGGTTGTGACAATTAAATTGTGCATTACCGCCACCAACCGGATTGGAGTGTAGATCAGGATTATTCCATTAAATTTCAAGTATACATAGCTGCAGCTGCAGACTCCAAGAAACGCCCCTCCAAGAAACGCCCCTCACTACAAGAAACGCCCCTTCAGCTAATTAGCTATGTGAACGTAGTTGAACGTCAAAAAAAAAAAAATTTAAACGAGGGAATTTAGCCTACGTTATCATAGCAACGTGTTAACGTGTGTTGACGTAAGTTACTTTGCTGACTCTCTTTAGTTTATCTAACAAGTGATCATCCATGTAACTAGCTAGGTATAGCACATTCAGTTCCAGAAGGGAACTAACTGACGTAGTTACTTCAGCTGCTTATTGTCAGAGAGCAATGCAGGGCAACGTTAATGTTAAATGATGTCATGCTGTAGGCCTATCTGTGTGGAATTTTGTATTTTTGTAAGCGGCGTAATGAGCGAAATCTGGCTCAGTCGACTGCGGTCATTAGACTACGTAAAGTATGCCGTTACCAGCCTATTCGTTCATTTTCAGCAATGCCACTTATACTTGCAATTATTATGATATACAAAGTTTGTTCAGAAACACGTCTAATCCAGTGCTGAAACTAGCTACTAAAGTGATGTGTCAAACTAAAGAATGTTGTGCTATCAGTCAGACACCATCTGCCAATCACAACTTGTTCTTCCCTGCGGAGAGGGGTACCCTAAATTACCCCAGACCTTATCAGAATGCCCATTTGTATTATTGATAGAAGCATGGCGCAAATAATCAGAAATAGCATTACTTTTCATGATGTGATATAGGCCAACTACACTACAATAATGACATTCCTGGTTAGTTAAACTAAGAGTAAGATTTTAAATTAAAATTATTAATTTATAATCCACCAGGCAATAGCCTACATTTTAGATTAACGTTAGCTACACCCATTCTGCAAATTTCTCATTGTGTAAATAACGTTATTTAATGACGGTTTTAGGACGAAATAAGAAATATATATATATATATATTTGTTTCACGGAACATTTTAGTTGGGCTATTCGTTTTTCACGATCAGCCTTAAAACAGTAGTGACATTTACTATTTACTATTAACCCCGAGAATTAGGTTACCTATTGTCTCCCAGCTCCCAGTCTCAAGAACGTGAAGGAGATATTACACGAGGAGTTGATTAAGTGTTCCCTTAATTTCTTTAAGCAGTGTATATATATATACTATATGGCCAAAAGTATGTGGACACCCCTACTAAGTATTGAGTTCAGGTGTTTCAGCCTCCCCCACTGCTAAGAGGTACATAAAATCAAGCACATAGCCATGAAATCGCCATAGATAAACATTGGCATTAGAATGGGGCGTACTGAAGAGCTTAATGACTTTAAACATGGCACTGTCATAGGATGCCACCTAGAAAAGGTTTTATAATTTCTAAACCGTTCATCCGATATGGATGGAAATACCCTCAAATTAAAGCTGACAGTCTGCACTTCAACCTCATTGTCATTGTATCCTTTCAAACTCAAAGTGCTAGAGTACGGAACCGAAATAACGAGACAACTTAATTTTTTTCCAGAGCTGTATATGTAACTCCAACCTGCCCATTAGTTAGGCCAACACATTGACGTTTAGTTTAGTTTAGTTTTATTGAAGTTATAAAGGACAGTGTGCATATACATTAATTGTTTCAAATAAAACAAAGAGATGATTACACCAGATTTAGCAGAAGAGCTAATTTCCATCTGTAGTCCTTACAATGAACATATACACAATAAAATACACAATCATGAATAGACAAAACCACCTGTTCATTCAACGAGGACAATACATAGCATAAAACATACTTCAATGTGCTATTACTTCTATTACCACAGTTATTTCTACTTTCTAGTAGCCTACATATAAAATGCCAAGGGGTCTCAGTTCTAGCCTAACCTACCTAGATTCACATTAAAACAACATGGAATTTAGTAACCCCCCCCGGACAGGCTGGAGTCTGCAGGCTGCAGCTATACCCTACTCGTGCTGCGTGAACTAAGGCGGAAATGACAACATAAGGTTAAGGGCGCCTTCAACAACATTGCCGCGCCTTCAAACTAACCAACGACAGAATTGGTTAGAGAGCGAGGAGAGAGTGGTGTTTCCTCACGACAAACGCGGATAATTTCACAATATCGCCACCTATCTCGGCGTATTGATTCTACTCTAAAAAAAAAAAAAAAAATGAAATGTACCCCTCCCTAATAGTGTTCAAACACAGGTAGGCTATAAGAGTTATTTAGTCAATCTTACAATGTAACAGCAGTAGTCTATTCCCCCCCCTCTTTCTGGTCTCTTATCTAATTTCACAATTAATATTTATTTTGTTGTTTTTCTTATTTCTCTTATTTAAAAAAATATATGATTTAATACAATCCTTTTTTTGTACTTAAATTAATGCGATTTTGTTTCATAATGTGAGGATCTAGTATAAGCCCAACCTATCGAACACATTTCTGTACATTACTTTTGTGTACTTGAATTTATTTTTTATTCATATAAATAATACATAAATAAATAAATATGCGTTTTGGGAGTTTGGGATTGTAGCACATACGGTCACTACTGTGGTTATTATATACTGTACCTTACATGTACTTTCTTGAGATTACCAATATGGATGTGAAAAGTACAATATTGGTAATGTTACACTAACAAATGGCAATTCTCATTCTTGACTGCTTCTGTAATCCAACTGTAGGCCTACCTCTAACTTTATAAAATATGTTGTCTGAACCTAGAAGTGTCAAGAAATAACCAAAAACAAAAAGGCCTGGCCAAATATAGGTCACTTAATGTTTTGTTCAATAATGTAACTATATTGGATTAACATATTTGATATAAAATTAAAGATGCAACTTTGTTATGAGTGTTTTGTATTTTGCATTTGTATAACAGCTGGTTTAAGAGTAAAATCCTAATTGGACTGTTGTCCAAAAAATTGTCCTCTTCAGAACATTTGGCGTGAGCATATAGAACATTAAGGTAGGACCACCAAATGATAACACATTCATTTTTGTCAAAGTATTTGGGAAGTTACCTAATTTATATTTCTCTTCACCATCCTTGTTATCAGTAAGACAACTCATTCGGATCTGAAGGGATGTTCTGCTGATGTTCTTCTGTTGAGAAGTGGAGTTTTCCCTATCTCCAGATGGGACAGTGTATAGGCAGACCTCTGCCTGTCACATTCCAGCAGAGGGGACCACATACAAATAAGCCAATTCCATAATAACATGAAGGGAAGGACGAATTAAACAATATTATGTAACACATCCTGGCGCTACTGTGCTGTACATCCACTTTGCAAATTGAAAGATTAATGATTGAGATTAAAGATCTAACACTGTTATTATGGCTATGGGTTCATTAGATGTGGGTGTTCTGGTCTCTAAAACAAAACTGATAAATTATACTAGCAATTAAGACCACATTTTCAGAATATTTATTTCACACAATATGGTGACATTCACAAAAGGTAAATAAACTGTAGCACTATTCCCCTCCACCACCATTCAAGCCACAACGACACCGGGTTCTTTCTGTCATTTTGTATGTTTATTGTCAAATCAGAAATATACGAAGTGATTGGTGACAGGTAAAATGAAGACAACATGTTGATATTGGAATACATCTTATGCAAATACAATTCTATTTATCCATACATTACCATAACTGGCAAGAAAAATGTCATCTTTCTTGACATTGTTCCCTCAAAACACATAACAACTCCCAGTATCCCAATGTCCCTATATGTACTATATTAGTTATTCATTCATACAAACTCAATTTATCTTGTTAAAGACATTGAATGGCATTCAATTCAATACGTTCATTGTCAGGGTCCAAAGGGACCACGTGCTGTCATGTAATTTGAATAAATCATGAACACTGACATTATGAGTAGCTGAATCACCTCATTTTTTTCTATGTTTTGGCTCTGTACTCCAGCACTTTTGATGTGAAATGATAGAACAACTGTGAGGCTAAAGTACAGACTGTAAGCTTTAATTTGAGGGCATTCTCATCCATATTGTAACTGAAGAAGGCTGGAGTACAGGCCTGGCATAGCATCACCAGTGAAGATACCCAGCATCTGATGATTTCTACAGCTCGCAGACTTCAGGCAGTCCTTGCATGCAAAGGACATGCAACCACCAAGTATTATTCTTTCATAGCAACATAATTAATGATTAGGATTAATACACTTTCCCCTTATGTCACAAGGAATATATTCAATGCATTAACTATACAACTCTAAAAAAAAAGTCCCATGAAAGAGACATTTCTCATTTATATTGGTACAGATATTCTGCAATAAAATATGCTTTAGAACCACCACTCAACGGTCTATGAAAACATGCATGTAAGTTATGATACTTATCATAGTTACATAGATTCTCACATTACAATGTATTGACTACCGATGGCTACGATGTCTTCTGGGTTTAGATTAACTAAAATGACATGTCTACCATGTTTGCAAGTCTAAACAGAGATGACAGGTGTAGTTTAGGCCATCTCATGAATTGACAGACAAGAAACAGCTGAATATGAGCAATAGAACATAAGCAGCCTAATGTTTACAGGTATGTTACCATAACAGATGACAGCTTAGCTAAATAATTTAGTTATTCGACAATGAAAGGGCACCCAGCGCTTTAATTCCAATGGAAATGATACGTATTTATTCAAGAACTTTAACTGGAGTTTCACTGTGGCACAATTCAGGGTGATAGCCAAAGTCGCGTAGCAAAAGATAAATATTGACTACACGAACAATACAAGTCATGAAATAATGTAAGGCAGTATTAAAACAACCTTCATTCGTTCTCCTCTATTTCTTCAATATTTTGAAGTAAAAAATACATCTGTGTCGCCTCCAAGTCCTCCGCAAACACAAACAACACGGCTAACTCCTCCATGTTGTTTTTCTCCCAGCCGGTTTCAGAAACGTCTGAAACTGTCCCAGTTGGATCTGCTCAGGCGATTTTCATTTCCGCCTGAGGCAGGTAAGCCAACTGCTCACCGATGTCTACTCGAACACGCCCAGTAGGCTGAATCTACGGAAAGCAGCTCGCCACAATAAGAATCAAACTTCCGGTGCAGTTACTGGACTGAGCTTCAAAATAAAAGTCATTGCAGTTTTAAGCAATAGTAGCCTATTTCCTGCAATACCCGAGCATACCAGAAGTGCATTCTCAAGATCCCTCGTCTCGCAAAGGCCAGGCTTTGTGATAAACACTGGGGCTGCATACTATTTTGCATCATGTACTTACATATGTCATGTCTGAAATACAATGGGGGAAATAAGTATTGGACATGTCAACAATTTTATTATCGAACATATTTTCAATGTAGCTATTCACATGAGATTTTGACCAGACATTGGTATTAACTCAATAAAACTACACAGCTAAAGAAATTGTAATGTTCCAATTCTTAAAAAAGGTTATGTGCAATAAAGTGAAATGACACAGGAAAAAAGTATTGAACACGCTAAAGTAAATGTATTTAATACTTGGTAGAAAAGCCATATTTTTTTTAATTTGGCTGCATATCCTTTGCATGCCATGACTTTATGATGTCTGTGACCCAACAACATCAAAAGGCTCTTGATATCTTATTTTCTGGTACTCTTACAAGCGATACTATAACAGCTCTGCATTTGAATGGATCTCTATGGGAATTGGGGGGAGAGACAAGATTTAGCTGTAAATTACACTGGAACAGTATAGAACACATGGTTGTCTAAGTGGCTCTAAGTCATCAAGGGTCTGATGTATTAAACAAGCCTTTAACCATCACTCTGCTGCCAGAAATACAGTAGATATGGATGGATAACTTGAAGGGTTTCTTCTCCTGACTTATTTTTCCATAGAGTTCAATAGGAAAATCTGTCAGGAGAAACAACCCTTAAAGTGATCCTTCCATATCTACTAGTTTGTGAACCCTTTAGAATTTTCTGCATATCTGCATAAATTCGATCTAAAATGTCATCACATCTTAAAACTTGATAAAGTGAACCCAGCTCAAAAAACCCCCCACAAAAAACATTATTCTTTTATAATTTATTTATTGAGTAAAAATATCCAACATTAAATGCTTTGTTGGAAAAAGTATGTGAACCCTCAAGGTTAGGGTTAGGCACACACACACACAAAAACACACACACAAGCACACACAGAAACAAACACGCGCACACACACACACACACACACGTATTTTTAAAGTATCATATTTAATATTTGGTCGCATATCCTTGGCATGCTGTTACTGCCTGAAGTCTGTGACCCATCAATATCAAAAGACTCTCAACATCTCATTTTCAGGTACTGTTACAAGCAATACTATAACCTCTCTGCATTTGAATGGATCTCGATGGGAATTGGGGGGTGAGACTAGATTCAGCTGTAAAGTCATCAAGGGTCTGACGTATCGAACAAGCCTTAAACCATCATTCTGCTGCCAGAAATACAGTAGATATGGATGGATAACTTGAAGGGTTTCTTCTCCTGACTTATTTTTCCAATTCAATAGGGAAATTTGTCATTAGAAATAACCCTTCAAGTGATCCATCCATATCTACTGCATGTCTCGCAGCAGAGTGATGGTTTGAAGCTCGTTTGATACCTTAGACCCTTGATGACTTAGTCATTTTACTTACCATGTATTCCACACTGCGGCAGTGTAGCATAATGGGTAAGGAACTGGACTTGTAACCGAAAGGTTGCAGGTTCGATTCCCAGGTAGGACACTGTCGTTGTACCTTGAGCAAGGCACTTAACCTGAATTGCTTCAGTATATATCCAGCTGTATAAATGGATACATGTCATAAGAAGTTGTGTAAGTCGCTCTGGATAAGAGCGTCTGCTAAATGCCTGTAATGTAATGCAATGTAATGTTCCAGCATAATTTACAGATAAATCTAGTCCCACCCCCCAATTCCCATAGAGATCCATTTAAATGCAGAGACATTATAGTATCGCTTGTAAGAGTATCAAGAGTCTTTTGATGTTGTTGGGTCACAGACATCAGGAAGTCATGGCATGCAAAGAATATGCGGCCAAATATATAACTCTAAGACAAAAAAGAACACAAAAAGAATTATGTTTGCCAAAAATGTTAGTACGAGAAGACTATGGTACCAGGAGAACTGTTAAGCAGATTCTCCCTGAATGTACCTTTGGACTTCCCGTAAATGCAGTCTTTAGCAGGCCTTCCGCATTATGATAAATTTCCCCCACCTAAAATAATAATTGGGTCATTTCAATTGATATTAATCCCGGTCCACCTCATTTACCATATTATCCAGTTATTCACATGCACATACATAACATGCTCTATACATATGCTGCTTTGTTTCAGTTCAGAATATGTTCCTGTCTGAACCTGTCCCAGCAGTCTGCTTTCCCATGAGAAATCCTGGGTTCTTGGAAAGTTCAGTGATGTTGTTAGGAGTCAAAGGGTCGCAAGGCTGTCCAATGTCATGAAGAGTGCCTTTTTCAACCTTTAATGTCCAGTTGGATCATTCCAGCTGTCGATTACGACTTTGTGCTTTTTATGGCTCAAAGTTGTAGTGCAGTGGCGTTGGAAGTCCCTTGTGAAGAGGCAAATATGCAACCCGGTAGTTAGAACAGTGAAATTGCACCCAACATCGGCATAGGTCTCAAAAATCCCCCGTCGGTCCAGGCTCTAGTATAAACAAATACAATTTTGTATTAAACCACTTCTCATACCGTGCAAACTTTTACGGATTTTCACCTGTATGAATTTTCTGGTGCTTATTCAAGGCTGAATTTGTGGAAAAGCACTTCTCACACTGAAAACACGTGTAGCGCATTTTACCAGAATGAATTTTCTCATGGACATTTAAATTAGATATTGTGAAAAAGCACTTTGCACAATGAGTGCATTTGTAGGGCTTTTCACCTGTATGAATTATCTGGTGTTTATTTAAGCCTGAATTAGTAAAAAAACACTTCTCACACTGAGAACATGTGTAGAGCTTTTCACCTGAATGAATTCTTAGGTGGCTACTTAAATTAGATAATTGGGAAAAGTACTTCTCACAATGAGTGCATTTGTAGGGCTTTTCACCTGTATGAATTCGCAGGTGGATATTCAAATAAGATATTTTGCAAAAGCACTTCCCACAATGAATACATTTGTAGGGCTTTTCACCTGTATGAATTTTCTGGTGGCTACTTAAAGAAGATATTCTGGTAAAACACTTTCCACATTGAGGACATTTGTATGGCTTTTCACCTGTATGAATTGTCTGGTGGCGATTTAATGCAGAATTTGTACTAAAACACTTTCCACATTGAGGACATTTGTATGGCTTTTCACCTGTATGAACTGTCTGGTGGCGATTTAATGCAGAGTTTGTACTAAAACACTTTCCACATTGAGGACATTTGTATGGCTTTTCACCTGTATGAACTGTCTGGTGGCGATTTAATGCAGAATTTGTACTAAAACATTTCTCACACTGTGTACATTTGTACGGTGTTTCATTTGTATGAATTTCACCTTTATTTCTATTAATGGTCTTCTTTTTAATTAAATTCAAAAGCCTTTGCGTTTTACTTGAATTCATTATCACGGGTTCAATTATCACGTTCATTCTCCTACAATGTATACGCATGCTGCTGCCGTTTGTGCTTTTCTGGATAATACTGGTCTGATTATTTTCACAGTGATGATTTAAGTCCCCATATTGAGACAGCAGATCATGAATTTCTACTTTTTTACAGTTTGTGTTTGGCTCTCCTGCACATTTCCATGGTTCAGTCTGATCTTTGTGATCAACATCAGCTCCATGTATCACTGTACTCATGAGATCACTCACTAAACAGTCACTGGATTCACACTTCATTTGATCAGATTTAATGTCAATACACATAAAATCCTGCAAGTCACTGATGTGTTCTGCCTTAAGATATCCTCCATCATCAGCCTCTGTTTTGATTTGGTCAGGATGCAGACGGGTTACATATCCCAGCTCTGTAAAGTCTCGGCTCTCTGTCTTAATAAGATCCCCAGTGTGGGTGGAGCCCAGATCCATTTCTGTTTTAATCAGTGATGTGTGTTTGTGCTGTACATCACTGACCCCACTGTGTGCTGTAACACACTCTGGCTCCAGTGTGTTGAGTTCTGGTGCAGCACACTCTGTCTCTGACTCTGCCATGTGGACAGACTCCAGTCCACTGAGTTCCTCTTCTTTCTGTCTGATCCTGTGCTGCTCAGTGAGCTCTGGTAGTGTTGTTTCAGTGTCCCGTCTCAGACAGACTCCTGCCTGCATCATATTGCTGCTCAACGGTGTGCAGAAGTGCAGCTCCTGGAGGGAAACAGAAGGGATTTAGCTTTAATCAAACAGGTCCTACTGCAGCAGCTGACACATTCTTTACACTCTGCAGTCCTGACCACAGGGGGCGCTCTTGCATTATGAGGTGGGGGAAACCCTTCCCCGTCCCTGGATGATCGAAATTCTCAGGTCAATTTTAAAAACAGTTTTAAATATAACTGCTAGTTTTTGTTGTTGTTAGTGTATTCTAATAGCAAAGTGGGGGAAAGCCCTTTCCATTCCTTTGAACCATGCAGGTGTCCATTTTTGTTTGATTCAGCTTTATTTTTTTCTTCAAGAAAATAAACTTCTGCATAGAATAAAATATAAAAGTAACACCACAAATAACAAAGGCTGAATTTACAGAATTATTAGTATAGAATTATTAAAGGCAATGTTTCCCTTACCATGCATACAGAGCTTGCCACCCTGCCTAAAATTATAAAAATGGCAATGTAATTTTTTATTTACTATCACTCAAAAATCAATAGAAAATGTGTTCGCCTATAAGCGCACCTTTTTGTACCCTAACCCATCTTTGAAAATTATGAACAATTCAATAGAGTTGCGGAGTTTGTGGACTCTCTACAGTTATGAACGATTCAATAGATTTGTGAAGTTTGTGGACTCTCTTCAGTTGAATTGCCAGAATTTAATGGCAGTAGTGTGGCAGCTGGAAAAATTAGGTATCGCTATTTAATGGCAGATATAGATGCCAGTTAAATGGATAGATTTAAAAATAAATAAATAAAACGTTAGCTATCGACAAATCAGCTGGCTGTCGTGTTAAGTTGGCTAATGTTAGTTAATAATTCTAAGGGGCCGTTTTATTCTTGTGTTGCATGTTATTGTGTTGACTGGCGTTAGCTAGGTAGCTACAGTAACATTAGACCTAACTACAGGTGAGAAGGGATTGAAACTTAAAATGGAATGGAAGTATGCAAAACACCCTGTAAGTTTCAAGTATAAGTAGTTGCATGTACAGTATACAATGTACCTGACAATGCGGTTCACGTTGAGACATTAATTAATCAGCAACATTAAATTAAAACACAAACATCGGTTTGAAATGATCCTGTAGCTTTGAGGGGGAGACTTGACTAATGTTTTGATTTGTAGTGTGATGCAAACAATTTATATGCCTCCAAACAATGTCAGAGAAATGTTAAAGAATTTATATATTATGCTGATGATTATGACGGTGAATATTGTGATTACCAACGAATGTTAAAAATGTAATAAAAAGAAGCATATCATAAAATGCTTTTTGCTGCAATACTTTATAAATGATTAATTGCAGCAAAGAGCATTTCACTTCTTTTGATTATGGGCTATGCAAGCACGCTGGTTGTATTGGCAGTAGCCTGATATTAATTTGTGTCCTAAAGCCAAGCAATGTCCATTTTGCACAAAGATGATAACTTATTAAAACCGTTGTATGCTTTGATACAACAATATAACTCAAACACATAGACTCATTGCTAAAATATAATTTGGACATTAAAACAAAGCTGTTAACCAGGGGGTAGGCAACCCTGGTCCTGTATTGCTGGCGCCATTTCTGGTTTTTATTCCATCTGAGCGTGATGGCGAGAGATTGATGGATGAATAAAAGTCGGAGCCCGAATATTCTGAATGGGAAAGCAGAGTCCCTCCAGAACATGGTTACCTGTCCAGAATTACACCTGTAAAATGTTTGGTAGTTATTGGTTTGGGTCGAGCAAAACCCAGGACTGCCTCTGGCAGGAACAGGTTGCCTACCCCTTGCGGTGAACATTAGCCAACAATGGCAAACTGCACCTGCATACCTGCCAACACCCCCGCTCTTTATACCCATTTCCCAACCTCCTCCTCTATTGTGATTTCTCCCCTATTTCTCCTCTATTTCACCAATTGTGAGTTTTTGCAACAAAATGTAATTACATGATATACACTGCTCAAAGAAATTAAGGACTTAATCAACACAGTCAATATAGTTAATATAACACCAAGTCAATTCAACTTCTGGGATATCGATCTGTCCAGTTAGGAAGCGTAAACGATTGTGAATCATTTTCACCTGCTTTGGTGCAAATTAAAGTGACAACTGATGGACAGGAGAGGCAACAGCAAGACAACCCCCAGAAAGTAAATGGTTTTGCAGGTGGTGGCCACAAACCATTTCTCTCTCCTTATCCTTCCTGACTGATTTTTCTCTAGTTTTGCATTTTGCTAGTGCCCTTGTCACTACTGGTAGCATGAGGTGGTACCTACAGCCCATTCAGGTTGCACAGGTAGTCCAGCTCCTCCAGGATGGCACATCCATACGTACCGTCGCAAGAAAGTTTGCTGTGTCTCCCAGCGCAGTTTCAAGAGCGAGGAGGAGATACCGGGAGACGGGCCATTACACGAGGAGGACTGGACAGGGCCGTAGAAGGGCAACAACCCAGCGGCAGGACTGCCGGTATCTGCTCCTTTGTGCGAGGAGGAACAGGAGGAGCACTGCCAGAGCCCTACAAAATTACCTCCAGTGGGCTACTCGTGTGCATGTTTCTGACCAAACTGTCAGAAACAGACTCCATGAGGGTGGCATGAGGCCGACATCCTGTAGTGGGACCTGTGCTCACAGCCCAGCACCGTGCAGCTCGATTGGCATTTGCTAGAGAACACCAGAATTGTCAGGTTCACCATTGGTGCCCCGTTCTCTTCACAGATGAGCAGGTTCACACTGAGCACATGTGACAGACATGAAAGAGTCTGGAAACACCGTGGCAAACGTTATGCTGCCTGCAACATCATCCAGCATGACCGGTTTGGCGGTGGGTTAGTGATGGCCTGGGGAGGCATATCCTTGGAGGGCCGCACAAACCTCCATGTGCTAGCCAATGGTACCCTGACTGCTGTTAGGTACCGGGATGAAATCCTCAGACCTTACGCTGGTGCAGTGGGCCCTGGGTTCCTCCTGGTGCAGGACAATGCCCAGTCTCATGTGGCCAGTGTGTGTAGGCAGTTCCTGGATGACGAAGGCATTGATGCCATTGACTGGCCCTCACGTTCCCCAGACCTGAATCCAATTCAGCACGTCTGGGACGTTATGTATCGGTGCATCCGCCGCCGCCAAGTAGCGCCACAGACTGTCCAGGAGCTCACTGATGCCCTGATCCAGGTCTGGGAGGAGATCCCCCAGGGCACCATCCGCCGTCTCATCAGGAGCATGCCCAGATGTTGTCGGGAGTGCATACAGGCACGTGGGGGCCATACACACTACTGAGCCACATTATGAGTTGTCGTCATGAAATTCACACAAGTTGGATCAGCCTGTGATCTCAATTTTTCACTTTGATTTTCGGTGTGATTTTGAATCCAGCCCTCAATGGGTTAATGATTTTGGTTGCCATTGACCGTTCTTACGTCATTTTGTTCTCAACGAATTGCACAATGTAATCAATAAAGATTTTCAACTTGAATATTTCTTTCATCGAGATCCGCGATGTGTGATTTAAGTGTTCCCTTCATTTCTTTGAGCAGTGTATTATATGAGCTCAAGTGCAGAAGTAAAATGGACT
The DNA here is from genome assembly GCA_022702515.1 of Ilyophis sp. 1 JC-2022. Taxonomy (NCBI): domain Eukaryota; kingdom Metazoa; phylum Chordata; class Actinopteri; order Anguilliformes; family Synaphobranchidae; genus Ilyophis; species Ilyophis sp. 1 JC-2022. The sequence continues at coordinate 4,594,612 of CM040405.1, forward strand.
CATCTGAAGTTTATCTAAAAGAATCAGGTGAGTTTTAGACAATGCATTTGTAGTCTATTTGTTCAATTTGTGTTTTATAAAATTATGTCCACCATAATTTTCATATTGCTTACTTATTTTAATTGATATATTTCTTTAAAAAAACCACATCTTCTGACAAATTGAAAAATGATGAACAGTTTACTGTTACACATTTATTTCTAGCACAATTTAGAGGCGGTGAAATAGAAATTTACATGGCATAAAGGTATTGGCATGTGCACACTCAAGATGTGAAACTATTTCATACACAATTAATTTACAACACTGAAAAATAAAAAGTGAAACAAATATCCTCAACTGATATCTCAGATAAAACATGCGGTCTGAAGTCTAATGATCAGCTTTAGCTGACATACACATTACAGCCTCTACATTACTCATATCTCAGATAAAACATACTGCCTGAAGTCTAATGATCGGCTTCAGCTGACACACACATTACAGCCTCTACATTGGCTGTAAAATAAATGAAAAGGCCAGTACTGTCAAATTCATTTTCACGATACAAGTTTCCAATACTCATTTCTTTCTGCAGTATATAAAAACTGTTTTCACATCGTTTCTTTCAAACAAATTGCAGTCAATTACATCACAAATTATCAGCCTCCGGACTTCAAGGGAACTTACTTTTTTATTAGATGGAATGGGAGCCATTTAAAACATACTTTAAAGAATAAAATGGTTCCTAACACTTGGGATCACAGTTTGCCCCAGACATTGTGCCATTTTTCCAATTGTCTGTCTAAAGTATGATCAGCAAGGAATATCAGAGAACTACACACTGTACGACTATGCAACAGGAAAGGTTTGCAACAAAACTACAGGTCACAAAAAAAAAATAAAAAAAATAAAAAAAATAAAAAAAAACTTTGTTAAATGGAGTAGCTACGTGACAGTGGAATTTAGAAACTGTATTCAGTATTGTTGTCACGACTTGTATACTAATAAAGCTAGTTTGTCGTTTCCACTCATAGTTTGGTTGCAGGAGCAATGAAAGTCTCAGGGTGAGTCCCAATATCCTTCACTCCGCACCTCCTTTCCTCCACTCTTCTCTTCCACTCGTCGCCTACCCGGAAGTACGTAAAACTGCCTGGGGTGCGTTTCCCAAAAGCATCGTTAGGCTAAGACGTCATAAAACCCTTCGTACGAAGCTTCTTTAACTTTGGGTGCATTTCCCAAAAGCATTTTAACTTAAGACGCTCTAAGAAACGCTCGTAGATTCACGATTACTCCAGAGCAGTCGTAGACGGTTAAGTGCCTTTTAGAAGCCTATAAATCACATACTTTATTTGATTTTTCGTGTTGGTGTTAATTAAATTTTACGGTTACCATAACCACTTATTGTTTTTTATAGAGATGTTAAGATGCAATAATATTTACGTTTATTCATTTATTAAAAATTTTTATATATTTGAAAATGACCCATAAAGACCATTCCTTAAATAGCCCTATATATAAATAAGTTTGAGACAAGTAAAATCAGTGGGGAAAAGTTATTATTTAAAAAAAAAAAAAACAAACAAAAAAAAACTGACGTGCCTAATCGGCCATGTATTGGGCATGGGGTTCGCATCTCCCAATCTATCGCCCCTCCTCCTCCCGTATCAGCAGCACCACAGACAGAAGTACAGAGATTACAATCGATCCCAGCTGCCATCACACCTGAGTAGGGCCAGTGATGCCACCTGGTGGACAGCCGCCCAACTCCCTTCCTGGCACCACAGTATATAGAAAAGGCTTTTTACCTGTATGTATTCTCAGGTGGCTACTTAAATTAGATGTTTGGGAAAAACACTTTCCACACTGAATACATTTGTACGGCTTTTCACCTGTATGCATTTTCAGGTGGCTACTTAAATTAGATGTTTGGGAAAAACACTTTCCACACTGAAGACATTTGTAGGGCTTTTCACCTGTATGAATTCTCTGGTGGATAATTAAATATGATGATGTGGAAAAGCACTTCCGACACTTTGTACATTTGTACGGCTTTTCACCTGTATGAATTCTCTGGTGGATATTTAAATGAGATATTGTCAAAAAACAATTCCCACACTGAGAACATTTGTAGGGCTTTTCACCTGTATGAATTCTCTGGTGGATATTTAAATCAAATACTCTGATGAAACACTTCCCACACTCATGACACTTGAAGGGCCTTTCACCAGTATGAATTTGTTGGTGTGAATCCAAATAAGATTTCTTCGAAAAGCTGCTCCCACATTGTGTACACTTGTACGGCTTTTCACCTGTATGAATTCTGAAGTGTCCATCTAAGTTAAATTTTGTAGTAAAACACTTTTCACACTGTGTACACTTGTATGGTTTTTCTCCGGAATGAATCCTCAGGTGTACATCCAAGTAAGATTTTCTAGTAAAACATTTCCCACATTGTGTACACTTGTACGGCTTTTCACCTGAATGAATTCTCTGGTGTTTATTTAAATCAGAGTTGGTATTAAAGCACTTCTCACACTGTGTACACTTGTATGGCTTTTCACCTGTATGAATTCTCTGGTGTCTATGTAAATCAGAGTTGCTATTAAAACACTTATCACACTGTTTACACTTGTAGGGCTTTTCACCTGTATGAATTCTCTGGTGTTTCTGTAAATCAGAGTTGGTATTAAAACACTTTTCACACTGTGTGCACTTGTACGGCTTTTCACCTGTATGAATTCTCAGGTGTATATTGAAGTAAGATTTAGAAAGAAAAAACTTCTTACACTGCATACACCTGTATGGCTTTTCACCTGTATGCATTCTCTGGTGTTTATTTAAATCAGAGTTGGTATTAAAACACTTTTCACACTGTGTACACTTGTATGGCCTTTTACCCATATGAATTCTCAGGTGTTTACTTAAATAAGATTTGTTATTAAAACACTTTTTGCAATGTGTACACTTGTAGGGTTTTTCACCTGTATGGATTTCCCCTATATTACTATCAACTGTCTTGTTTTGAATGAAATTCAAAAGGCTTGCGTTTTTACTTGAATTCATTATCATGGGTTCCATTATCACATGCATACTCTGCCAATGTGTACAGTTATTACTACCGTTTCCACTTTTCTGGAAAATTCTGGTCTGATTATTTTCATCGTTTATGTCACAGTGATTTAAGTCCCCACATTGGGTCGGCAGATCATAAATTTCTTCTTTTTTGCAGTTCTGATTAGTCTCTCCTGCACAGTGCCATGGTTCAGTCTGGACTTTGTGATCAACACCAGCTCCATTCATCACAGTATTCATGAGATCACTCACTAAACTGTCACTGGATTCACACTTCATTTGATCAGATCTAATATTAACAGATTCAATAACCTGCAAGTCACTGATGTGTTCTGCCTTAAGGTATCCTCCATCATCAGTCTCTGTTTTGATTTGGTCAGGATGCAGACGGGTTACATATCCCGGCGCTGTACTGTCTAGGCTCTCAGTCTTAAGATCCCCAGTGTGGGTGGAGGCAAGATCGGTTTCAATTTTAACCAGTGATATGTGTGTGTCGTATACAACACTGACCCCGCTGTGTGCTGTAACACACTCTGGCTCCAGTGTGTTGACTCCTGATGCAGCACACGCTGTCTCTGACTCTGCCATGTGGACAGACTCCAGTCCACTGAGTTCCTCTTCATTCTGTGTGACCCTGTGCTGCTCAGTGAGCTCTGGTAGTGTTGTCTCAGTGTCCCGTCTCAGACAGATTCCTGCCTGCATCATACTGCTGCTCAAAGGTGTGCAGAAGTGCAGCTCCTGGAGGGAAACAGGGGAAGGGATTTAGCCTTAATCAAACAGGTCCTACTGCAGCAACTGACACATTCTTTACACTCTGCAGTCCTGCAGATGCCCGACTGACCACAGGAGGCGCTCTTGCATTTGGAGGTGAGGGAAACCCTTCGCCCCTCCCTGGATGAAAGTCCCAGGTAAATTTTTAAACAGTTATAAATTCAACTGCCAGTTTTTTTGGTATTTTTAGTGTATTCTCATAGCAGAGTGGGGGGGAAAAACATTTTTGAAGTGCCTCAGAACAGTGAAGGTTTGCATTTGGAATACATGGTTGGTAAAATGGCTGTAAGTCATCAAGGGTCTGAGGTATCAAACGAGCCTCAAACCATCACCCTGCTGCCAGATCTGCAGTAGATATGGATGGATCACTTTAAGGGTTGTTTCTCCTGACAAATTTTCCTATTGAACTCTATGGAAAAATAAGTCAGGAGAAGAAACCCTTCAAGTTATCCATCCATATCTACTGTATTTCTGGCAGCAGAGTGATGATTTACGGCTTGTTTGATACCTCAGACCCTTGCTGACTTACAGCCATTTAGCCAACCATGTATTCCATACTGTTCCAGCATAATTTACAGCTAAATCTAATCCCACCCCCCAATTCCTATAGAGATCCATTCAAATGCAGAAACGTTACAGTATCGCTTGTAAGAGTACCAGAAAATAACATATCTTTTGATGTTGTTGGGTCACAGACATCAGGAAGTCATGGCATGCAAAGGATAGACCAAATATTTTAAAATCATGACTTTATTCTACATATAAATGCAGGGGTACCAATAATTGTGGCACATGTGGATTTGTTAAAAATAATTATTTCTTGAGGGAGGATTTTTTCTCTCAAATAAATTTACTTCAATTAAAGGTTGGATTTTTCTCATTTTTTCAGATTAAGCCAATTCACCAAACGGTTAATTTTATAAACCTTTTTACTCATCTTTACCAGGGGTTCCAATAATAGTGGAGGGCACTGTAGATCTATCGAGAAGGCACTAAAATATAGATATGGCTCACGTTCGCTTGTTACTTTCATACAAAAGGTCAATACTTTTCATTTCAAGATAAATTCATGGTAAAACTTCTATCCATTCTCAGGTTTTCCCTGCTTGGCCATCAAGTTTTTCTGCAGCACTAATCCAGCGTCCTAAAGATAAACTTCCAGTATTTGTGTTAAACTAAATGATCTGGTGAGACTAAAGATCAGTGATTCACTGACGATGGCCATGACCAAATACGACCGCTGTTCCCTGCCCCCTGTCCACTCAGACCCCTGTCTAGGCTACCATGTGCCCTGTCCCCTCACTTTGCAAGCAGTGTGCGAAAGAAATCCTGCAAAACTCTTTCCAAACTAGTGAGGTATTATGGATTTTTTTAATGAGAGTTAACATACAACCCCAATTCCAAAAAAGTAGGGATGGTAAAATTAAAATGCAAATAAAAACAGAAAGCAGTAATTTGTACATTTACTTAGACTTGTAAACAAAAACAGTATAAAGACAAGGTATTTCATGTTTTACCTCATCAACTTTGTTTTTTGAAGATATACGTTTATTCTGAAATTGATGCCTGCGACACGTTCCAAAAAAGTTGGGACAGGGGCAATTTAGGACTAATAACAATGTGACAAGTTGAAATAACAAGGTCATGTGAAACAGGTGAGGCTTGTTTAATCATGTTCTAGTACATAAGGAGCCTCCAAGAAAGGCCTAGTCCTTCAAGAGCAAGGATGGGTCGAGACTCGCTAATTTGCCAACAGATGCGTTAGTGAATAATCCAGCACTTTGAGAACAATGTTCCCCAAAGACAAATCGGTAGGATTTTGGGCATTTCACCCTCTACAGTGCACAATATAATTGAAAAATTCAAGGAATCCAGTGAATAAAGGCACGTAAAGGACAAGGCTGAAACAACTTCTGAATGCGCGTAATCTCCGATCCCTCAGACGTCACTGTTTTAAAAACCGTCACGCATCTGTAATGGATCTCATGACCATGGGCTCGGGAATACTTTTGTAAACCTTTATCAGTCAACACCATTCGCCGCTGCATCCACAGACGCAAGTTAAGGCTTTACTATGCAAAACAGAAGCCACACATCAACACATGTTCCTCATCTGAGATGGACAGAAGCACAGCGGAAGCGTGTTTTGTGGTCCGATGAGTCAACATTTCAAATCGTTTTTGGAAAAAACTGCCGTTATGTTCTCCGGACCAAAGAGGAAAAGGACCATCCAAGCTGTTATCAGCGTCAGGTCCAAAATCCAGCGTCTGTCATGGTACGGGGGTGTGTCAGCACTTAACATCTGTGAGGGCACCATTAATGCAGAAAGATATGTACAAATTTTGGAGAAACATATGCTGCCATCCAGACGCCGTCTTTTCCTGGGATGTCCCTGCATTTTCCAGCAGGACGACGCCAAACCACATTCTGCACAGATTACAAGTGCATGGTTGCGTAAGCAGAGAGTGCGGGTGCTAGATTGGCCTGCCTGCAGTTCTGACCTGTCTCCGATTGAGAATGTGTGGCGCATTATGAAGCGCAAAATACGGCAACGGAGGCCCCGTACAATTGAGCGGCTGAAGACCTGCATAATCGAAGAACGGGGAAAAATTCTGCTTGCTAAACTTAACCGACTGGTGTCTTCAGTGCCCAAACGCTTAATAAGTGTTATTAAAAGAAAGGGTGATGTTATACAGTGGTAAACACTCAAATGTCCCAACTTTTTTTTGAGTGTGTTGCAGTCATCAGATTTGAAATGAGTGTATATTTTCAAAATAACTTCCTTCCTTTTCAAGGAAAAACATCAAATATGTGTTGTTGTAGTGTTTTCAATATAGTAAAGAGTGAATAAAATTTACAAATCACCCCTTTTTGTTTTTATTAGCATTTTCCAGTTCCGTGGATTAGGCCGTGTTCGAATGCGACCCATGTTCCCAGTCCACTGTCCCCTCAGACCCCTGTCTACTATGTGCCCTGTCCCCTCACTTTGAAAGCAGTCCGTGAAAGAAATCCCGCAAAACTCTTTCCAAACTAGTGAGAAAGTAGTTAGTAATATTAATTATATTTTAGTTCCCTCGGAAGATTGTAATGTCCATTTTTATGCGGATGATACAATCTTGTATAGTCTCGGCCGCACCCCAGCACAGGCTGCCGCGAGCCTTCAGACCGCTTTTGATACTTTCCAGCGGTCCCTTCTTGATCTTAAACTTGTCTTAAACTCCAACAAGACCAAAGCGATGCTGTTTTCACGGTCCTCTGGTGTTGATAGTGACGTTTGTATTCAAACACTCCAAGGTTTGCAAATTTAAACTGTTGTCTCTTACAAATATCTGGGCCTATGGCTGGATTCCAAATTATCCTTCCAGACCCATGTGGAACACGTTACTAAGAAATTGAGACAAAAAATCGGGTTCTTATACAGGAACAAAGCCTGTTTTTCATTTGACTCTAGAAAGACCGTTGTCCAGTCCTTAATTTTGTCTGTATTGGATTATGGTGACATTGTATATGCACATGCCATTCCCACTATCTTAAAGCCACTTGATGCGGTGTATCACAGTGCCCTGCGCTTTATAACTGGTGATAGATTCCTCACGCATCGATGTATTTTATATGAGAAAGTGGGTTGGCCCGCTCTGTCGGCTCGAAGGGAGCAACACGTTCTATTATTCATCTATAAAGCCCTGATAGGGAAGCTTCCTTCCTACCTGTCATCGCTGATCAGTCGGAGTGATACATGTTATAGAACACGTTCACAATCCCATCTCAGATTGTTTGTACCTCGTATAAGGACAGTCCTAGGAAGGTCTGCTTTTTCTTTTTATGCCCCTGAAAGATGGAACAAGCTCCAGAATACTTTAAAATTGGACCAATTTATTTCCTTTAATTCTTTTAGACTACTCCTTGAAGATATCCTGCAAATTGTATGCTCTTGTTTTACTTGATGTATCCCTCTGCTGTGTTTGTGTCTGCTGTGTTTGAAAAACTTTATTTTTCTCACAGGCCTTTGACTGTCGTGTCTGAAATCTCGCTGCATTACACTGCATTCTACTTCATTTTACTGTATTTTAAGTATTATTTTTTAAATTTATCATCTATTGTAATTTGATTTTCTTCTTTATTTCTGTTTTTAATCTCTGTTTGGAACTTGTAGAGGGAACTCTCCCCCCCCCCCCCCCGTACCTAGCATTGATTCCATCAGAATCCCTACCTCTTATTTTATTTTTTATTTCTGTTTTTATTTTTACTCATTCAAGACGCGCCTGGAGGCTGTTCTATACGAAGAATGTACATGTTTTATCTAATCTGCTTATTATTATTTGTTCTTATTGCTCCTATCTTGTTTGTCTGTAACTCTTGTATATGTTGTTTGTAACAGGGCGCTCTTGAAAATGAGAGCTTGCTCTCAAGAGCCTTCCCTGTATAAATAAAGGAGAAATAAAAATAAAAAATAAAAAAATAAAAACTTAAAAAATGTATATGAAAAAAATTATAATTATACATTGCATATTGTGTTGTTCATTCACATTGTAGCACTTTATTCATATACAAACTCCTAATGTACAGTTTTCCCCATTTAAGTTTCCAATCTGAACCACTAGGTGCCAGTACTACACAAATAGACAGACACCCTGAAGTTAGGCATATTTATTAACTTGAGAAATTTGTGTCTAGGGAGAGAGCCTTGGGATCGGAGCAAGCATCGATGCATACTTCCAATTTTGAACAAACAGAGCGCGCATCCAGGTACTTTATCCGTGCTTCGTACTACCGCACTTTTTGGACTCACACTCCAAGATGGATGCATGCTCGCAGAATGGAAGTATGCGGTTTGAGACCAAGGGGCCAGCTTTCAGCTCTCAACCTCAGCACCGGATATAATGTCGCCCTCTGCTGATATCTATGATTTGCGCTCAAAAAGCCAGTTTTCCCATTGGGCTCCATTCATTTTTGACAGCAAATTAAAAATATTTCCAATTAATATAATGATGTTAACTCTGTGCATTATATTTCTTTAAAAAAATCACCTTTTTTTTTTGTATTATTTATTTTTGCCTATCTGAGCCTTCCTCGTTGTACATGTGACTTGACTGGACACAACTGAGCATGTGAGATGAGCACAAAATTAAAACTTCCTGGTTCGGATGTGTTCCCCATTGATTTTTATTGGCATCGCTGTCTCTACATACTTCCATGCTCCGAGCACGTGCATCCATGCGAGTCCATAGCGAAATACGGTAGTGCAGAGCATGGAAGTATGCGATTTGGGTCACAGCCTAAAAGACACAGCCTATGGCTTCCATAGGCACCCTCAAAAGGGTGTAGGGGTCGTATTCGGTCACGAATCCCGAATCCCACTAGCAGGAGAAACCGCTTTACATCTAAATTACGTCACTTTTTCAATATAGCAGCGAAATAAAGGCCAATTAAAAATGGAACTGATACACGCCTAATTCGTAGCTCCTTATTCAAATTATAATCCAGTTTAAATGTATGGATGTGAATAAATAAAGATGGGTTAACCCAGTGGTTCTCAAACTCGGTCCTGGGGGACCCCTGTGTATGCTGGTTTTCGTTCCAACCACAATTGCAATCCTAGAATTTTAACAAGCTGTTAATTTATCTTAATTAGGTGCTTTTCATGTTTAGAGGGATTATTTACCATCTTAAGCCACATTATTTTAGCAATATGCATACCATATGCTATGCATACCATGAATAATAAGAGTCCAATATTGACATTGTGCTATACTGAAAACAACTACAAAAAGAGGTAAAAATACTTTTAACTGATCAAATGAAGACGTGAGGTGAATCAATGGGATCCTAATTGGTGACATTGTGGACACATGGCCACTAAAACAAACCATTTGTTAGCGAATGAAGAATTCAAAAGACAAAGCAAATGATAACGAGCCAAACCTGCATTGTGTTAATAAGTTTAAGGAGAAAATTATGAAGAAACTTAAATCACATTCAACAACCTAATTAGGAGCCAATTGATTCACCTTTTTTCTTTAATAAGGTAAATAAAATATTTATCTTTTGTAATTGTTTGCAATATAGCACAATATGCACAAAGTGAACATGGGACTTTTATTCTTCATGGCATGCAGTTATTTCTAAAAATGTGGGTTAAAAGGGTAAATAATCCCTCTAAACATGAAAAGCAGCCAATTAAGATAAATTAGCAGCTTGTTAAAATTCTAGGATTGAATTTGTGGTTGGAACGAAAACCAGCATACACAGGGGTCCCCCAGGACTAAACCAGCATACACAGGGGTCCCCCAGGACTAAACCAGCATACACAGGGGTCCCCCAGGACCGAGTTTGAGAACCACTGGGTTAACCCATTTAAAACTGTTCTGAAAACTCTTGTAAGAACACATGCAGTCATTGTATTTATAATAGCCTACTGGTTAGGGGGAAAATAAAAATTACGTAGTTTTACAATATCAACTCCTTTCAAGATATCAAGTGAAATATGTGATGATTTGTGCGATATCCGAGGCAAAAATAGTTTTTTGTAGGCGAAGTCCATATTGTTGACACCTTGTTAAATCTCTTATTTTATAATAGGCTACAGATTATCGGTTATTGTTTTCGCCAATCACCGTTTTCCTTAACTTAATTTACAAGCAATCGAAGGGATGCGGATAATAGGCTACTTCCCTGATAATTAACTCACCAACTCGAATGTATTGCAGGCTATAGTATAAAGAACAATAGGCAACAGGTGATAGAACCCAATTCAACATATTTATAAGATTTCCAGATTTTCCACAGATTAGGCTAATTTAGTAAACAGTCGTAAGGGTCCTACAAGGTGGCGCCATTGTAGCGTCATTAAATAATTTAGCGACATCTTTAACTCATTGCAATATTATTGAACATCTTATAGGGAAGTAAAGTTGGACCAGTACGAAGTATTCAAACGCCAAAATGAACTAACGTAACCTATAAAATCACGTGTGTTTAGCAGCTACTGTGAAATTAGCAAACGGGCATCTTGTTTAGCCTTTAAACAGCGAATGGAAAGTAACCCGATTTAGACCTCGCTGGTCAACAAAACTGCAAAAGCATAAAGATTATGGAAAATAATTACCCCTATTCGTTGATGACTCGATTAATCCAACTCAATCATTTGTCGAAATCTATGCGCGCTAAAGCTGCGCGAACCACCGAGAGCGCGCTTCCGTGGTTCCACCCCGGCTACCGAGGGTGCGCGTTGAACGATGCACCCTCCTTTGCTCCTTGCCCCGGAAACTGATTTTTGTGTTTTAATCTAATGTTGCTGATTACATCTTAATTACGTATTAATGGTTAAATATTAATTAATGTCTCAATTCAAAACGCAATGACAAGTAGTCTACATTGTATACTGTACATGTAAACAATTGTACTCAAAACGTTCAGGCAGTTTTGCATACTTCCGGGTAGCGAAATTACGAATCCTACTATGGCCACGCCAAGACCCGCCCTCTTCTGTCTCTGATTGGCTGGTCGTTCTGTGCGCTCTACCCACCCAACCCTCTGTTTGAGTTTAAGGTGACTCTCTTCGCTGGAGCGCATTGCAGTAACTTATTTTCCGAAATTGCATGCAAATTCAGGTAGCCTAACTAACGTTACAGCATAAAACGTGTACTGACATCCATTAGCCTAAAATAAATTTACGTTTTTAATACCACCAATGTTGATAATAGTTCTAGGCTATGTGTCTCATTGCACATTCTAGTGCTAGCTAGAAAATCAGCTGGCTGATCACTCGGAGGGGAATTCAAGTTGATGAATAGTGCTGTATCGGATTATTCAGCTAGTCTATTAATGAAGCCTTAAATAAGCATACGTTTTTAAAAAAAATAAATACCGCCCGTGTTGATAACAATTATCCTATGTGTCTCATTGAAAAGTAATTAGTCACATAGGATGTTGCAGTGTGCTGGAATAGTTATTGTACATAAAGGGACCAAATATGGTCACACTTTATTGCTGTTCCATTATCGGGTTTAACCGTCTTCTATCTGCCTGTGAACAAACTCACTTAGGCCTACATGCACACAAGGCATAAGAAAACATGCCCAGGGAAAACTTGACCTTGCATGTCATAAAACCAAGAATAAAACCCTCAGCGTTGCAGGAAAGTGAACAAACTTATGAGATCAGGTTTTGTATAGATTTGTGAAAATGAACATTGTGACTAATGACTTTTCAATGACACAAAGAACTGTTATCAACACTGCGAAACACTGGTGGTATTTACTAAAAAACGTAACGTATTAATTTATTTTATTAAACTTGATTTCCCCTCAGTGATCAGCTAGCACTAGCTAGAATAGTAGAAACGAGCTAGATTGTGCTAGAATAGTAGAATATATAAGAACTGTTATCAACATTGGTGGTATTTATTAAAAACATACGCTTGCGGATGTCAGTACGTTTTATCCTGTAACGTTTACCTACCTGAATTTCGAGAACAGGGCAATCGAGCGCGTTCTTAGACTGAAGAAGATGAGGTGGGTAGAGCGCACAGAACGCCCAGCCAATCAGAGACAGAGGAGGGCGGGTCTTGGCATGGCCATAGTAGGATTCGTAATTTCGCACCCCGCCTACCGAGGGTGCGCGTTGAAAGATGCACCCTCCTTTGCTCCTTGCCCCGGAAACGGATATCTTCAATTTCAATATTCTTGATTTATATATTATTTTTCTTTCCATGGAGTAGAGAATAATATTAGGTTTTTAATAGTCTGTAAATAATGTTTTGTTTTATTGAGAATATCAATCAGTTTACATATGACGATGGTTGCAAAGTGTAGATTATGAATGAAGATAGAATTAACAAAAATTAAAAGAGAGTAGTTCGTAATATGTCCGGCTTTTGTACTACAAGTTGTAGTTTTTACTTCCGGGTTACTTACTGAAATTGTCGGATGACTGCACAGTTCATGAGTGTGCTACTGTGCTCCTGAACAAAACCCCGGAAATAAGGCTTTCATCCTGGGATATTAAGTGTCTCCGTTTTGTCATGGATCGCGCCTTCCATCTCTTATTTCCGCGCTTAGTATTGCTTTTTTCCGTTTACCTATAATCTATCGGATTTTATATGTTCCGCTACGGGTTTTGCTTTCGCCTCGGTGATAGATTCAATAGAATCACTGCGTTAACCTTCCCAGTCGTCACCTCACTCCTCTCCCGCATTATCTTCTCTTTTCTCTTCCCTGGTTGCCTTTTAAAGATTGCCTGCACTCCCGGATCAGTCCCGAAATCCCCAACTCCGGTGAAGAGCGATGGTAAACTTTGTTGCTTCAGATGCAACTGACATTTCCGAGCATATGTTGCGAATATAAATGATGCAGAAATATGATGCAGAGAGAGACTACGTACCAGGATGGGTGAAATTCGCAGAGAATGGAATATCAAAGGACTGTTGGAGAAAGGGGATAAGCAATGGGAGTTCAATGGAGCATTGTTTTAATATTGACAAAATACAGGATTAATAAACACAATATAAAAATCAATAATGTAGTTAGCATGATACTACACACTCCGGTACAGTTGGTGGCGATTAACTCGCGATTAAGTCAAAAAAGAAGAAGTGAGCAGGTAAAATAAGACCGGAGGTCTGCATAACTGCGGGTCCGACAGTTTTTATCGGTGCGACTGCGATCGTTTTTTTATGAAGCTGCGAGCGTGTTAGAATGCTGCGGGTACAATAACCAGTTTCAGTTGCGTTTCCAGATTATGATAACAACAACAACAGACTGGCGTTAGGTTAAGTTATTTGCATCTAGGCTGCTCAATAAAACAATTCCCTTATAAAATGAGTTAGGCTAGTGCGCCTTCGGAGACGGTATTTAGTGAGTGTGTGTGTGTGTGTGGGGGAGGCGCATTCTGGAGGAGAGACGGACCATGCTGAAACCATCTTCAGTGAGTGACATTCTTTCATCCACGGGAAACGTAATGTCATTGTGTTTGTGTTACTATTAAACGGATTTTACAGCTCCCTTACATCCAATACACTTCAGTTTGCTTTCCGCCTGAGATGAACGGTAAACAACAGTATAAAGCTAAAATGTCTTACAATCTATTTCATTTTGCAGCCTATTCTACTACCTCAGTTTATATGGATTTTTTTGTTTGTTTAATGTGACAGTTTAATTGTATAATTATTAGGCTATTTCAGTTATCCATGCTGCAGCCTGTTAATGCTATTATTGCTGCTGTTGGTGAAAGCGCAACTAAAACCGTTCTGTTTTTAAATAAACGTTACTTAATAACACAAACGAAAATGTGTTTTTTGTGCCAACATTTCAATTTAATTTAACTCTGTTAATGATAACAGGGCCAGTCCACCTCATCTAATAAAGGATTTGTTTATTTGCGAATGGTTATCCGAATGACATGTTATTGCTATGAAAAACATTCCTACAAATAAATGTAGGCTACAAATAAACGACTTGGGTATTTCATTACATTATCTATACATTCCCTACGTGTACATTGTCAATACATTCGATAAGTGTCAGGCAATATGATTTTAAGGGGATGGGAACTTGCACGTGGGATTTTAAGGGAAAGTGGCGGGCTTGCGGGTGGGTTTCGGACAAGGTCTTGCAGGAGTGGGTGGGTTGCGGTGAGAATATATGGGGCTCAGGCGGGTGCGGCATGTTTCACTCCGGATTTGTGACTTTTAAAATGTTAAATGCAAAATGTATAACGTTCATTTATTTCTGTGTATGTCACAGTATAAATGCCAGCATATAATAATCACATGTCTCTTGATAACTGCTAGCAAAATATTCTGCCCATCTTGGAAACTGTCAGTTGAAATGTCACAAAGAATGTAAGGGGTCATCTCATTAGAACTGTGAGAACACACATTTTATTCTACATTGGTTTTCTGAAATTTGCTGCATTATAAGAGAGGATATTATTAACTTCTCTGAAGTTGAAACTGTTATTTAAAATGCTTTACATTTCATATTGAAAGTTTCATAAAAAGCAACCAGGTGGTTTTTCCAGAACTGGGGGGAAATGGTGGAGAAAACACAATAATAACATCAAGAAACACAATATGGTGCCTCGTATCTTTGGTGCTTAGGCTTGGCCCTCTAAAAAAAGCCGCTTCGGACTGGGAACCAAATAAGATATTAATTTACAATTCTCTGCCTTTAAGTTTACATTTTCTAGTGGAGGTTCCCTTGAATGATTTAAGACTTGAACTTAAATGACAAGAAATCTACATTTTGAAATACAGAACAGCCACAACCAATAATTTCATATTTTGTGTGGATTGTAAAAATTCTCATCTGTACCCATAAGACATTATTCTGTTCATTCTCTCTCACAGCAACACTTCCCTCCATTGATGAGTGTAAATTCTCCTCTGTGCCCCGCCCTCCCTTCCAACAAGTGGTGGATTCTACCAAACTGACAAACACCAACAGCCAATCAGATTCCATGTCCAGCTCGATTATATTTTTAAGCCCCACCTCTGCAGGTGAAGACATAAAGGCAGAATCTGTGATGGACAGAGCAGATTACACAGGGGAGGAGCCAAAATCACGTTTGAAAAGATGTGAAGACATAGAGGAGAGGAGAGAGAGGAAGACTGGATATTTCATGAGCAGAGAGCAAACCGACATACTAACCAATATGAAGAATGAGGAGGAAGATGGGGAGAGGCAGAGTGTGAAAATGGAGAGGGAGGATGGTGTGAGAGATGAAGAGGCACTCTGGAAGGAAGAAGATAAAGAGAGGGATGAACAGAGGGAGGGGCATTTAACTGGTCATGACATCCAAATTTTCAAATGTGAGAACAATGAAGGAGAATCTGAATTTAGGCAACAGGAAGGGGTGAAGCTGTCTGCTCTGGTCACTTCCTGTCTGCTAACGCAACCTAGAGTGCTGATTCACCGGCTAGAAATTGCAGATATTTCACTTCCTGTGTCATCACCTCCTCATCCCATGGCCTGTAAAAGAGATCAGGTCGCGAGATCTCCACGGAGACGACATGAGGTCTTATCACTGAGAGGAAACGGATCAGTGAGACAGAAGAAGGGTCAGCCGGTGACCCGGAAGAGAAAGACGATCGGCCAGTTGGAGAGACCCCTGGAACTGCTGACATCTTCATCAGAGAACAGGTAAGAATGAATGAGGAGCTGGACTGTGTGTCTCCTCTGTTCACTATCAGTCTGATATTAAATAACGTGTCTTTATTTGTCTTTTACAGGATCTGTACTGAAGCCTCACTGCATTCTCCCATCACTCCCTCCAGGAACCAAAACACAGGTTAACATCACTGCTAATCAGTTTCTCAAAGCCCAGACTCAACTCACTAACCCCAACATTTTGTTCCATTTTGAGTTCTGTCAGCCGTTACAAAGCTAAAGTAGTAATTTAACAAAAAGAATGGAAGTCTTATACATAACGGTGTAAGTGATGATTTTAGCATTTATTACTGAAGGGTAAACTGCATGCTTGACTATTGACTTTTGGCTACTTTAGTAGGGAGATTCTAGAACAGACAGAAGTTCTCTATTTCCTCTTAGCTTCATGTCTCCTACACACCACTTCTCTCCTCAGGACAAACTGTTGAGGTGGCGTCTCAGGTGTTTGGCTGCTCCCAGTGCCCATTCGTTCACACAAAGGAAGTGAATCTTCACCAGCACATTGAGAAGGTTCACCCTGAGGAGCTCAACAGGACTGGAAATGGTGCTGATAACCCACTGCCTCCCAGCGGTAAACAACGGCACCCAAAACCCCCTGACACCGCCCCCACTCCAATACCATCCCACACAGGCACTCCAACGGCCCACACATGCTCACAGTGTGGGAAGAGTTTCCCTCTGTTGGGTGCTTTGAAGATCCACCAGCAAATTCATACAGGTAAGCGTCGATACCACTGCTGCCAGTGTGGGAAGAGTTTTTGCCAGTTAGGTAATCTAAAACTACACCAGTGAACTCATACAGGAGAACACCCGTACCAATGCTCCCAGGAAGAGCTTTGGCCAGTTAGATAATCTAAAACTACACCAGTGAATTCATACAGGAGAATGCTCTTACCACTGCTGCTATTATTGCTGCTGTTGCTGAAAGCGCAACTAAAACCGTTCTGTTTTGAAATAACGTTAGTTCATAAGAAAAACAAAAATGTGTTTTTTGTGCCAACATTTCAATTTAATTTAACTCTGTTAATGATAACAGGGCCAGTCCACCTCATCTAATAAAGGATTTGTTTATTTGCAAATGGTTATCCAAATGACATGTTATTTCTATGAAAAACATTCCGTTTTTTCACCATTGCGCAATGCGAGCCATCGTTTTTGCACACGTTTATGTAGGCTACAAATAAACAACTTGGTTATTGAATTACATTATACATTCCCTATGTGTACATTGTCAATACATTATATAAGTGCCAGGCAATATGATTTTAAGGGGATGGGAACTTGCACGTGGGATTTTAAGGGAATGTGGCGGGCTTGCGGACGTGTTTCGGACAAGGTCTTGCAGGAGTGGGTGGGTTGTGGCGAGAATATAAGTTTCACTCCGGATTTGTGACTTTTAAAATGTTAAATGCAAAGTGCATAACGTTCATTTATTTCTGTGTATGTCACAGTATAAATGCCAGCATATAATAATCACATGTCTCTTGATAACTGCTAGCAAAATATTCTGCCATCTTGAAAACTGTCAGTTGAATGTCACAAAGAATGTAAGGGGTCATCTCATTAGAACTGTTAGAACACGAATTTTATTCTACATTGGTTTTCTGAAATTTGCTGCATTATAAGAGAAGATATTAACTTCTCTGAAGTTGAAACTGTTATGAAAAATTATTTTCATTTCATATTGAAAGTTTCATAAAAAGTGACCAGGTGGTTTTTCCAGAACTGGGGGAAAATGGTGGAGAAAACACAATAATAACATCAAGAAACACACTAGGGGGCCTCGTATCTTTGGTGCTTTGGCTTGGCCCTCTAAAAAAAGCCGCTTCGGACTGGGAACCAAATAAGATATTAATTTACAATTCTCTGCCTTTAAGTTTACATTTTCTAGTGGAGGTTCCCAATGATTATTTAAAACTTAATCCTAAATTTAAATAAATCTACATTTTGAAATACAGAACAGCCACAACCAATAATTTCATATTTTGTGTGGATTGTAAGAATTCTCATCTGTAGCCATAAGACATTATTCTGTTCATTCTCTCACAGCAACACTTCCCTCCATTGATGAGTGTAAGTTCTTCTCTGTGCCCCGCCCTCCCTTCCAACGAGTGGTGGATTCTACCAAACTGACAAACACCAACAGCCAATCAGATTCCATGTCCAGCTCGATTATATTTTTAAGCCCCACCTCTGCAGGTGAAGACATAAAGGCAGAATCTGTGATGGACAGAGCAGATTACACAGGGGAGGAGCCAAAATCACGTTTGAAAAGATGTGAAGACATAGAGGAAAGGAGAGAGAGGAAGACTGGATATTTTATGAGCAGAGAGCAAACCGACATACTAACCAATATGAAGAAGGAGGAGGAAGATGGGGAGAGGCAGAGTGTGAAAATGGAGAGGGAGGATGGTGTGAGAGATGAAGAGGCACTCTGGAAGGAAGAAGATAAAGAGAGGGATGAACAGAGGGAGGGGCATTTAACTGGTCATGACATCCACATTTTCAAATGTGAGAACAATGAAGGAGAATCTGAATTTAGGCAACAGGAAGGGGTGAACCTGTCTGCTCTGGTCACTTCCTGTCTGCTAATGCAACCTAGAGTGCTGATTCACCGGCTAGAAATTGCAGATATTTCACTTCCTGTGTCATCACCTCCTCATCCCATGGCCTGTAAAAGAGATCAGGTCGCGAGATTTCCACGGAGACGGCATGAGGTCTTATCACTGAGAGGAAACGAATCACTGAGACAGAAGAAGGGTCAGCCCGTGACCCGGAAGAGAAAGACGATCGGCCAGTTGGAGAGACCCCTGGAACTGCTGACATCTTCATCAGAGAACGGGTAAGAATGAATGAGGAGCTGGACTGTGTGTCTCCTCTGTTCACTATCAGTCTGATATTAAATAACGTGTCTTTATTTGTCTTTTACAGGATCTGTACTGAAGCCTCACTGCATTCTCCCATCACTCCCTCCAGGAACCAAAACACAGGTTAACATCACTGCTAATCAGTTTCTCAAAGCCCAGACTCAACTCACTAACCCCAACATTTTGTTCCATTTTGAGTTCTGTCAGCCGTTACAAAGCTAAAGTAGTAATTTAACAAAAAGAATGGAAGTCTTATACATAACGGTGTAAGTGATGATTTTAGCATTTATTACTGAAGGGTAAACTGCATGCTTGACTATTGACTTTTGGCTACTTTAGTAGGGAGATTCTAGAACAGACAGAAGTTCTCTATTTCCTCTTAGCTTCATGTCTCCTACACACCACTTCTCTCCTCAGGACAAACTGTTGAGGTGGCGTCTCAGGTGTTTGGCTGCTCCCAGTGCCCATTCGTTCACACAAAGGAAGTGAATCTTCACCAGCACATTGAGAAGGTTCACCCTGAGGAGCTCAACAGGACTGGAAATGGTGCTGATAACCCACTGCCTCCCAGCGGTAAACAACGGCACCCAAAACCCCCTGACACCGCCCCCACTCCAATACCATCCCACACAGGCACTCCAACGGCCCACACATGCTCACAGTGTGGGAAGAGTTTCCCTCTGTTGGGTAATTTGAAGATCCACCAGCGAATTCATACAGGTGAGCGTCCATACCACTGCTCCCAGTGTGGGAAGAGTTTTAACCAGTTGGGTAATCTGAAGCTACACCAGCGAACTCATACAGGAGAACGCCCGTATCACTGCTCCCAGTGTGGGAATAATTTTGGCCAGTTACGTCATCTAAAGCAACACCAGCAAACTCATACAGGAGAACGCCCGTACCACTGCTCCCAGTGTGGGAAGAGTTTTGTTCAGTTACGTCATCTAAAGGAACACCAGCAAACTCATACAGTTGACCGCCCATACATCTGCTCTCAGTGTGGGAAGGGTTTCATTCAGGCAGAAAAACTGAAGCTACACCAGCGAATTCATACAGAGGAACGCCCGTACCACTGCTCCCAGTGTGGGAAGAGTTTCACTCAGTCGTGTAGTTTGAAGCTCCACCAACAAATTCATACAGGGGAACGGCCATTCCACTGTTTGCAGTGTGGGAAGAGTTTTGGTAGGGCAGATAAACTGAGGCTACACCAGCGAACCCATACAGGTGAGCGCCCGTACTACTGCTCCCAGTGTGGGAAGAGTTTTGTTCAGTCAGATCATCTGAAGCAACACCAGCGAATTCATACAGGAGAACGCCCGTACCACTGCTCCCAGTGTGGGAAGAGTTTTGTTCAGTCATATAATCTGAAGCTACACCAGCAAACTCATACAGATAAGCGCCCGTACCACTGCGCTCAGTGCGGGAAGAGTTTCACTCAGTTGTGTAGTTTGAAGCTCCACCAACAAATTCATACAGGGGAACGGCCATTCCAGTGTTTGCAGTGTGGGAAGAGTTTTGGTAGGGCAGATAAACTGAGGCTACACCAGCGAACCCATACAGGTGAGCGCCCGTACCACTGCTCCCAGTGTGGGAAGAGTTTTGTTCAGTCATATAATCTGAAGCTACACCAGCAAACTCATACAGGAGAACGCCCGTACCACTGCTCCCAGTGTGGGAAGAGTTTTGTTCAGTCATATAATCTGAAGCTACACCAGCAAACTCATACAGATAAGCGCCCGTACCACTGCGCTCAGTGCGGGAAGAGTTTCACTCAGGCAGATAAACTGAAGCAACACCAGCAAACTCATTCAGGTGAGCGCCCGGACCACTGATCCCAGTGATTTGGAGCATGAGATATAAAGTCACCCTGATAAAGAATAGTTAAGGAATAAGAATGTGCAGATTTGACTTTTATAGTTTTCCCTTTAAGATAGTTTACTCACACATGTAGTGAAACGCACGGCAGAGACAGGGAGGTGGCCCTGTTACCTGGGTTAGTGTGTTCTATAGTTCTATAGTCCTAGTTGTAGAAACACAATTCAATCATATAATTGTTGTGTATAAATTATTGCAGCAGTTTGAGTACTATGGGATGTTAATCTTTTGTCTATTATGTGAAGACGGTTGAAGCAAAGATGAAGTTAATATATACAGGAGTCCTCCTGAAAAGCTTTGGTTTGTGTTGAATAATCATCCCATTGAGAACTACTGTAACTGTGGTAAGAAACGACCCTTCCCATATACAGCTATCAGTAATAATACTAATTAATAATACAATAAAAACTCTTCAGACGTAAAGATGTGATTGCAGACATGTTGGTGCCGATTTAAGTCCAAAGCATGACTTAACATTCCTGAATAAGGAAGTCTGAAGTTGCATGGTCACTTTTTACAAAAATGTAATATTCTGTAATATATTGTGTATATATTTTGTAAAATGGACAAAATTCTTTTTTCAGGTCTTGATAAGATCAGAGCAGGCTACTGACATAAACACAACCATCACTTGGCCACACAATTCAAGTTTTCTTAAAAATATTAAATAATAATAATTAGATTTAGTGATTTACGTTGGAGCACTTTGGGACCACAACAACATTATTGTTTAGGGTTGTTGAAGGAAATGTTTTTTAACCCCATATGTTAAACACTATATTCATACATTTATACTTGAAGGAGAGATGTATTCTATAATAACAATGAGCTTTAAAGGTAACTGCAGGAAGATGAGCTAGTTTAAATGAAACACAATGCTATGCAAAAATGTGAAAGGTCAAAGGTCATGCAGTAGTCGGAGGCCCAGTTCCTGGATGAAGCCAGAGCTTCTTAATATTATTATCCAATATATAATCTAATGGTAAGTTTATATACTAATAAACACTTGTGTGACAGCATAAAATACTAATGTGTGTGTATTTTATACAAGTTTATTGAACACTTCGCAATACATTATGTTTACTCTTTTCTCACTGTGTTATGAGTTAACATTCCAATGCTGAAATTCTCTCTAGAGAAGTGGGCCCCACAGCAGCCTTCTTATCAGTAGGAATGCGGCCATAAAACCTGTTGCTATGCCGTTGTCATGCAAAACTAGCTATTACTGGGCAGATATGGACCTTGGGTTTGAGGTAACATGGGGCCATTAAACAGGCGGTAACATGGTTCAGATATAAAGGTGCTTTGCCCCTCTCCACCCCGGTGTCCATTGCTGCATGACCTGGGTAAACGTGCTTTTCCTTACATGCTGTACTTGACCTCAACAGATTCTGTTAATATAGGCCTGTGAAGTTGAAGATTTCTTGTTTTTAGTTTTAAATCTGTTTTAGTTCAGGATATCTAGAATTCTCGATACCCGACCAAACTGACCTGAAGGAGAGAAAAAGTTTTTGTTTTTTTCCAACAGGGCCCTGAAAACCCTAGGATAGGCTGAAGAGAACATTGCAGTATCTTCAATTTCAATATTCTTGATTTATATATTCTTTTTCTTTCCATGGAGTAGAGAATAATATTAGGTTTTTAATAGTCTGTAAATAATGTTTTGTTTTATTGAGAATATCAATCAGTTTACATATGACGATGGTTGCAAAGTGTAGATTATGAATGAAGATAGAATTAACAAAAATTAAAAGAGAGTAGTTTGTAATATGTCCGGCTTTAATCAAAAGACTCTAGTAGAGTAAGTGTTGGATCTTCAAATACAGATAAAGATTAAAGTGAAGAAAAAAAAAAAATAATAAATGTGGTAATTGCTAGCACATACCGGTAGGAATAGAGGCACATAGAAAATGGAAAAATACTAGAGTCAGACCCAGAGTTTACAAAAATAATTATTTAAATAAGCAACATAAGGAAGCAGTTGATGGAGATAATCAGAAGGAGGCGGTAATGCAACAATTTGGATGCCAACCGCCGTTAAACCCCATAGAAGAAGAAGAAGTATGTCCGGCTTTTGTACTACAAGTTGTAGTTTTTACTTCCGGGTTACTTACTGAAATTGTCGGATGACTGCACAGTTCATGAGTGTGCTCCTGAACAAAACCCCGGAAATAAGGCTTTCATCCTGGGATTTTAAGTGTCTCCGTTTTGTCATGGATCGCGCCTTCCATCTCTTATTTCCGCGCTTAGTATTGCTTTTTTCCGTTTACCTATAATCTATCGGATTTTATATGTTCCGCTACGGGTTTTGCTTTCGCCTCGGTGATTGATTCAATAGAATCACTGCGTTAACCTTCCCAGTCGTCGCCTCACTCCTCTCCCTCATTATCTTCTCTTTTCTCTTCCCTGGTTGCCTTTTAAAGATTGCCTGCACTCCCGGATCAGTCCCGAAATCCCCAACTCCGGTGAAGAGCGATGGTAAACTTTGTTGCTTCAGATGCAACTGACATTTCCGAGCATATGTTGCGAATATAAATGATGCAGAAATATGATGCAGAGAGAGACTACGTACCAGGATGGGTGAAATTCGCAGAGAATGGAATATCAAAAGGACTGTTGGAGAAAGGGGATAAGCAATGGGAGTTCAATGGAGCATTGTTTTAATATTGACAAAATACAGGATTAATAAACACAATATAAAAATCAATAATGTAGTTAGCATGATACTACACACTCCGGTACAGTTGGTGGCGATTAACTCACGATTAAGTCAAAAAAGAAGAAGTGAGCAGGTAAAATAAGACCGGAGGTCTGCATAACTGCGGGTCCGACAGTTTTTATCGGTGCGATCGTTTTTTTATGTAGCTGCGAGCGTGCGGGAGTGTTAGAATGCTGCGGGTACAATAACCAGTTTCAGTTGCGTTTCCAGATTATGATAACAACAACAGACTGGCGTTAGGATAAGTTAACTAAAAAAATCATTTGCATCTAGGCTGCTCAATAAAACAATTCCCTTATAAAATGAGTTAGGCTAGTGCGCCTTCGGAGACGGCATTTAGTGAGTGTGTGTGTGTGTGTGGGAGGCGCATTCTGGAGGAGAGACGGACCATGCTGAAACCATCTTCAGTGAGTGACATTCTTTCATCCACGGGAAACGTAATGTCATTGTGTTTGTGTTACCATTAAACGGATTTTACAGCTCCCTCACATCCAATACACTTCAGTTTGCTTTCCGCCTGAGATGAACGGTAAACAACAGTATAAAGCTAAAATGTCTTACAATCTATTTCATTTTGCAGCCTATTCTACTACCTCAGTTTATATGGATTTTTTTGTTTGTTTAATGTGACAGTTTAATTGTATAATTATTAGGCTATTTCAGTTATCCATGCTGCAGCCTGTTATTGCTATTATTGCTGCTGTTGCTGAAAGCGCAACTAAAACCGTTCTGTTTTTAAATAAACGTTACTTAATAACACAAACGAAAATGTGTTTTTTGTGCCAACATTTCAATTTAATTTAACTCTGTTAATGATAACATGGCCGGTCCACCTCATCTAATAAAGGATTTGTTTATTTGCGAATGGTTTTCCAAATGACATGTTATTGCTATGAAAAACATTCCGTTTTTTCACCATTGCGCAATGCGAGCCATCGTTTTTACACACGTTTATGTAGGCTACAAATAAACAACTTGGTTATTGAATTACATTATCTATACATTCCCTACGTGTACATTGTCAATACATTATATAAGTGTCAGGCAATATGATTTTAAGGGGATGGGAACTTGCACGTGGGATTTTAAGGGAAAGTGGCGGGTTTCGGACAAGGTCTTGCAGGAGTGGGTGGGTTGCGGTGAGAATATATGGGGCTCAGGCGGCTGCGGCATGTTTCACTCCGGATTTGTGACTTTTAAAATGTTAAATGCAAAGTGCATAACGTTCATTTATTTCTGTGTATGTCAGAGTTCAAATGCCAGCAGCCATACCACCATGCACTCTGCTCCTGCTGAATGGTTGAAGCTAAGCAGGTGTGGGCTTGGTTAGTACTTGGATGGGAGACCTCCTGGGAAAACCAAGTTGCTGCTGGAAGTGGTGTTGGTGGACCAGTAGGGGACAATCTTCCCTCTGGTCAAATACAAATCCCAATGCCCCAGTGCAGTGATGGGGACACTGTGCTGTAGGAGATGCCGTCTTTCGGATGAGACGTTAAACCGAGGTCCTGACTCACTGTGGTCATTAAACAGGGCCAGTCCATCTCATCTAATAAAGGATTTGTTTATTTGCGAATGGTTATCCGAATGACATGTTATTGCTATGAAAAAGTCTTGCAGGAGTGGGTGGGTTGCGGCGAGAATATATGGGGCTCAGACGGCTGCGGCATGTTTCACTCCGGATTTGTGACTTTTAAAATGTTAAATGCAAAATGCATAACGTTCATTTATTTCTGTATATGTCAGAGTACAAATGCCAGCATATAATAATCACATGTCTCTTGATAACTGCTAGCAAAATATTCTGCCCATCTTGCAAACTGTCAGTTGAAATGTCACAAAGAATGTAAGGGGTCATCTCATTAGAACTGTGAGAACACACATTTTATTCTACATTGGTTTTCTGAAATTTGCTGCATTATAAGAGAGGATATTATGAACTTCTCTGAAGTTGAAACTGTTATTTAAAATGCTTTACATTTCATATTGAAAGTTTCATAAAAAGCAACCAGGTGGTTTTTCCAGAACTGGGGGGAAATGGTGGAGAAAACACAATAATAACATCAAGAAACACAATATGGTGCCTCGTATCTTTGGTGCTTAGGCTTGGCCCTCTAAAAAAAGCCGCTTCGGACTGGGAACCAAATAAGATATTAATTTACAATTCTCTGCCTTTAAGTTTACATTTTCTAGTGGGGGTTCCCTTGAATGATTTAAGACTTGAACTTAAATGACAAGAAATCTACATTTTGAAATACAGAACAGCCACAACCAATAATTTCACATTTTGTGTGGATTGTAAAAATTCTCATCTGTACCCATAAGACATTATTCTGTTCATTCTCTCTCACAGCAACACTTCCCTCCATTGATGAGTGTAAATTCTCCTCTGTGCCCCGCCCTCCCTTCCAACAAGTGGTGGATTCTACCAAACTGACAAACACCAACAGCCAATCAGATTCCATGTCCAGCTCGATTATATTTTTAAGCCCCACCTCTGCAGGTGAAGACATAAAGGCAGAATCTGTGATGGACAGAGCAGATTACACAGGGGAGGAGCCAAAATCACGTTTGAAAAGATGTGAAGACATAGAGGAAAGGAGAGAGAGGAAGACTGGATATTTCATGAGCAGAGAGCAAACCGACATACTAACCAATATGAAGAATGAGGAGGAAGATGGGGAGAGGCAGAGTGTGAAAATGGAGAGGGAGGATGGTGTGAGAGATGAAGAGGCACTCTGGAAGGAAGAAGATAAAGAGAGGGATGACCGGAGGGAGGGGCATTTAACTGGTCATGACATCCAAATTTTAAAATATGAGAACAATGAAGGAGAATCAGAATGTAGGCAACAGGAAGGGGTGAAGCTGTCTGCTCTGGTCACTTCCTGTCTGCTAATGCAACCTAGAGTGCTGATTCACCGGCTAGAAATTGCAGATATTTCACTTCCTGTGTCATCACCTCCTCATCCCATGGCCTGTAAAAGAGATCAGGTAGCGAGATCTCCACGGAGACGACATGAGGTCTTATCACTGAGAGGAAACGGATCAGTGAGACAGAAGAAGGGTCAGCCGGTGACCCGGAAGAGAAAGACGATCGGCCAGTTGGAGAGACCCCTGGAACTGCTGACATCTTCATCAGAGAACGGGTAAGAATGAATGAGGAGCTGGACTGTGTGTCTCCTCTATTCACTATCAGTCTGATATTAAATAACGTGTCTTTATTTGTCTTTTACAGGATCTGTACTGAAGCCTCACTGCATTCTCCCATCACTCCCTCCAGGAACCAAAACACAGGTTAACATCACTGCTAATCAGTTTCTCAAAGCCCAGACTCAACTCACTAACCCCAACATTTTGTTCCATTTTGAGTTCTGTCAGCCGTTACAAAGCTAAAGTAGTAATTTAACAAAAAGAATGGAAGTCTTGTACATAACGGTGTAAGTGATGATTTTAGCATTTATTACTGAAGGGTAAACTGCATGCTTGACTATTGACTTTTGGCTACTTTAGTAGGGAGATTCTAGAACAGACAGGAGTTCTCTATTTCCTATAAGCTTCATGTCTCCTACACACCACTTCTCTCCTCAGGACAAACTGTTGAGGTGTCGTCTCAGGTGTTTGGCTGCTCCCAGTGCCCATTCGTTCACACAGAGGAAGTGAATCTTCACCAGCACATTGAGAAGGTTCACCCTGAGGAGCTCAACAGGACTGGAAATGGTGCAGATAACCCACTGCCTCCCAGCGGTAAACATCAGCACCCAAAACCCCCTGACACCCCCCCCCCCACCCCCCCCACCCCAACACCATCCCACACAGGCACTCCAACGGCTCACACATGCTCACAGTGTGGGAAGAGTTTCCCTCAGTTGGGTGCTTTGAAGATCCACCAGCAAATTCATACAGGTAAGCGTTGATACCACTGCTCCCAGTGTGGGAAGAGTTTTGGCCAGTTAGGTAGTCTAACGCTACACCAGCAAACTCATACAGGAGAATGCCCGTACCACTGCTCCCAGTGTGGGAAGAGTTTTGGCCAGTTAGGTAATCTAAAACTACACCAGTGAACTCATACAGGAGAACACCCGTACCAATGCTCCCAGTGTGGGAAGAGCTTTGGCCAGTTAGATAATCTAAAACTACACCAGTGAATTCATACAGGAGAATGCTCTTACCACTGCTGCTATTATTGCTGCTGTTGCTGAAAGCGCAACTAAAATCGTTCTGTTTTGAAATAACGTTAGTTCATAAGAAAAACAAAAATGTGTTTTTTGTGCCAACATTTCAATTAAATTTAACTCTGTTAATGATAACATGGCCGGTCCACCTCATCTAATAAAGGATTTGTTTATTTGCGAATGGTTTTCCAAATGACATGTTATTGCTATGAAAAACATTCCGTTTTTTCACCATTGCGCAATGCGAGCCATCGTTTTTACACACGTTTATGTAGGCTACAAATAAACAACTTGGTTATTGAATTACATTATCTATACATTCCCTACGTGTACATTGTCAATACATTATATAAGTGTCAGGCAATATGATTTTAAGGGGATGGGAACTTGCACGTGGGATTTTAAGGGAAAGTGGCGGGCTTGCGGGCGCGTTTTGGACAAGGTCTTGCAGGAGTGGGTGGGTTGTGGCGAGAATATAGGGCTCAGGCGGGTGCGGCATGTTTCACTCCGGATTTGTGACTTTTAAAATGTTAAATGCAAAGTGCATAACGTTCATTTATTTCTGTGTATGTCAGAGTTCAAATGCCAGCAGCCATACCACCATGCACTCTGCTCCTGCTGAATGGCTGAAGCTAAGCAGGTGTGGGCTTGGTTAGTACTTGGATGGGAGACCTCCTGGGAAAACCAAGTTGCTGCTGGAAGTGGTGTTGGTGGACCAGTAGGGGACAATCTTCCCTCTGGTCAAATACAAATCCCAATGCCCCAGTGCAGTGATGGGGACACTGTGCTGTAGGAGATGCCGTCTTTCGGATGAGACGTTAAACCGAGGTCCTGACTCACTGTGGTCATTAAAGATCCCATGACACTTATCGCAAAGAGTAGGGGTTTCCCCGGTGTCCTGGCTAAATTCCAAACCTGGCTCTTTCAATCTGCCACCTAATCATCCCCCAGTTTAATTGGCTGAAATCATTCTCTCCCTCTCCACCTCAGCTGATGTGTGGTGAGCATTCTGGCGCAAAATGGCTGCCGTTGCATCACCCAGGTGGGTGCTACACATTGGTGGTGGTAGAGACGAGTTTCCCCCTCATCACTGTAAAGCGCTTTGAGTGTCGAGAAAGGCGCTATATAAATACAAGGTATTATTATTATTATTATTATTAATAATATAAATACAAGGTATTATTATTATTATTATTATTAATAATCACATGTCTCTTGATAATGTTGTGGCTTGAGAATCTCAGTTTTCTCCAAGTCCGCCAACTTGTTCGTTGTTTCCAATTTAAAGTTTAAAGTTTTCAGTCAAAGTTAAAGTATTTACTCCAAAATCAGAGTTTTCGATCCAAAGTAAAAGTTTTCAATAAGGAGGGTCCAGGCAAGCTCTTCAAACAGGTTCAGACTTTATTCAGCAAACAACGCTTGTACAAAGCCGATTTCTTTCCGCGGAGAGAAGCCTTGATAATCGGCTTTATCATAGGTTTTATACATTTTCAACATATTCGTTCCCCCGCCCCGGGATACTTGTTTACCAATAACAGACATGTGGGGCGTAACTGGGGTTTTTCCTATCCTTAGTTCATGTTAAGGGCATTTCTTGATATTTTTCCTGATTATACCTGATCATATGGTCACAATGGTTTTCGTGTGGGGGCGTACTCAAGACCGCCCCGACCGTGGGTGATGTTTGATCTTTTCTGCGCCACTGATTTTTGTGTGGGGGTGGCCTTAAGATCATCCTGACCTTTATTTGACGTTTTGCTTGTCCTTGTGCGACACAATGATCTCACCTCTTTTGGTCGGTTTAGATCATTGTGGCGCAGAACCTGTAAATTCTGTTTAAAAATATATATCTGCCATATGTGTATGTCGTTTAACAATTTTACTAGTTGGCAGTTTCAAAATATATCAAGTTCAGGTTATACATGCATTTTGCAGATTCATATCTATCACAACAATTTATCATACCATGTAGCTTATCAGACCGAACAGCTCCACTGTCACCTAGTCAGAGTTCATCAGGAAGGACAACTTCACAATCACATCCTGCACATGGTCTCACTATTGTATGCTAAGCATCATGCTCTTTGTTCTACAGGTGCCTCCTCAGGGTCGCTTCCTGTGGTCTTGCGGTTTCATGTCTAAGCTGCATTTTTATTACTTCACACAGCACTCTCTATTGATTCAAATCTATATGGAGTAAGCATAAGCATAAGCGTTTATTGACACTCTCTGTTGATTCAAATCTATATGGAGCGTGCACAGACATAGGGTGCTGTACATGTCAAGAGTCCATAGATTTTGGTACATAAACTCCAGCCACATACACCTCCCGAGTCCACCATTATAAAGCCGCGAGGCAACAATTCAGTGTGTGACTTGGGGGGACCCACATCCCCCAGGCCTATACGTATGCGGTATTTGGAGGATTTACATATAGGAAATGGAAATATCTCCCACAATAACTGCTAGCAAAATATTCTGCCCATCTTGAAAACTGTCAGTTGAATGTCACAAAGAATGTAAGGGGTCATCTCATTAGAACTGTGAGAACACACATTTTATTCTACATTGGTTTTCTGAAATTTGCTGCATAATAAGAGAAGATATTATTAACTTCTCTGAAGTTGAAACTGTTATTAAAGATGCTTTACATTTCATATTGAAAGTTTCATAAAAAGTGACCAGGTGCTTTTTCCAGAACTGGGGGAAAATGGTGGAGAAAACACAATAATAACATCAAGAAAGACAATATGGTGCCTCGTACCTTTGGTGCTTGGGCTTGGCCCTCTAAAAAAAGCCGCTTCGGACTGGGAACCAAATAAGATATTAATTTACAATTTTCTGCCTTTAAGTTTACATTTTCTAGTGCAGGTTCTCTTGAATGATTTAAGACTTAATCTTAAATTACAATAAATCTACATTTTGAAATACAGAACAGTCACAACTAATACTTTAATGTTTTGTGTGGATTGTAAAAATTCTCATCTGTACCCATAAGACATTATTCTTTTCATTCTCTCACACAGCAACACTTCCCTCCATTGATGAGTGTAAGTTCTTCTCTGTGCCCCGCCCTCCCTTCCAACGAGTGGTGGATTCTACCAAACTGACAAACACCAACAGCCAATCAGATTACATGTCCAGCTCGATTATATTTTTAAGCCCCACCTCTGCAGGTGAAGACATAAAGGCAGAATCTGTGATGGACAGAGCAGATTACACAGGGGAGGAGCCAAAATCACGTTTGAAAAGATGTGAAGACATAGAGGAGAGGAGAGAGAGGAAGACTGGATATTTCATGAGCAGAGAGCAAACCGACATACTAACCAACATGAAGGAGGAGGAGGAAGATGGGGAGAGGCAGAGTGTGAAAATGGAGAGGGAGGATGGTGTGAGAGATGAAAAGGCACTCTGGAAGGAAGACGATAAAGAGAGGGATGACCGGAAGGAGGGGCATTTAACTGGTCATGACATCCATATTTTCAAATGTGAGAACAATGAAGGAGAATCAGAATTTAGGCAACAGGAAGGGGTGAAGCTGTCTGCTCTGGTCACTTCCTGTCTGCTAATGCAACCTAGAGTTCTGATTCACCGGCTAGAAATTGCAGATATTTCACTTCCTGTGTCATCACCTCCTCATCCCATGGCCTGTAAAAGAGATCAGGTAGCGAGATCTCCACGGAGACGACATGAGGTCTTTCACTGAGAGGAGAACGATCACTGAGACAGAAGAAGGGTCAGCCCCGTGACCCGGGAGAGAAAAGACGATCGCCAGTTGGAGAGAGACCCCTGAACACTGCAGCTCAAGGGAGGACTGGAAATGGCAGAGACCACCCACTGCCCCCCGCCAAAGCAAACATCCCCAAACCCCCCCCCCCCCCCCCCCCCCCCCCCCACACCACCACACACCACACACGGCCAACACACACACACACATGTGGGAAGTGTTTTCTTTTTTTTTGTTGGGTTGAAGATCCACCAGCAGCGAACAGGTACAGGTGGCCATACACTGCCCCCTGCCCAGGGAAGAGTTTTAACCAGTTGTTGGGTATCTGAAGTAACACCAGCGAACTCATACACAGGAAGAACTGCGTACACTGCCCCCAGTGGTGGAAGAATTTTGGGCAGTTACGTCATCAAAAGCAACACCAGCAACACTCACAGGGGTACCGCCCATACATCATGCTCCCAGGTGGGAAGGGTTTGGGAACAAAAGAAAAAAAAACAAGAAAGAGAGAGAGAACAGAAGAGAGCACACAGAGACGTTGCTCCCAGTGTGACACCAGTGTGGAAAGTTTTTTGTGTCCCACTGTAACAACAAAAACCACCAACACAGATCAACAGTTTGGACCACTGGACACTGTTTTTTTGGACTTTGAACTGGAGACAACACCACTGAGGTGGACACGATACACACCCAGCGAACCCATACAGTACCATAGCGACCACACTGCTCCCAATTTGCTCAGAAAGATTGCCCAAGCAAGATCATCTGAAGCAACACAACACTGCTCCATACAGGTGAACGCCCCAAGTGTGACTAACAGTTTTGTTCAGTCGTATTTTTGAGAGCTACAATAAAGACAACACCAGCAATAGCCAAGCTGATCACAGCCAGCAGTAGAAGAGTTTCACTCAAACAGATAAAAAACTCACAACACAGCAGCTGAGAACAGTGAGCCACAGCACCACAGTTCAGAGAGAGATAGAGACCCACCGATATATGATATTTAGCGTTGAGATAATAAAGAGAAGAGAATAAAGAGAGTTTTAATTTTTAATGATTTTAGTTTTTTGAGTTTTTTAGTTTACCTTTAAGAGAGTTTTCATCACACAGTAGACAAACGCACGGCAGAGACAGGTTGGGTGGTTGTGTGTTTTAGTTGTATGTTCAGTTTCTAGTGTTCTCAATAGAATCATATAAAGAAAGTGTAAATAATCATATAATTGTTTGTTTATATATTATGTGTTATTTTTTGAGTTTATGTTGAATGTTGTTTGAAATCTATTAAGTTGAAGAAAATAAAATTGGAGATGAATGAAAAGCTTTCCTTTGTGTTGTCCTGTGTGTTCCATTTGTAGAAATGTGTAATATAATAATATATATCTGTGTATTATATATTATGAAGTAAATAAAAAATATAATATAATAATAAAATAAAACTTATATAAAAAAAAAATGTAATAATAAAAAATGTATGTGTAAATTGAAAAAAAAGGATGATGTAAAAAGCCCTAAATTGAACTGTCTGAAGTTGCATGGTCAACTTTTACATAAAATTTTTTTTTTGTAAATGTTGTGTTTATATTTTAATATAATGTTATTTTTTTTTTAACTTAACATAAATTTTTCAATTCTTTTAACAACAAAAAAAAAACTCTTTAAAAAAAAACAAATTAAAAATTTTTAAAAAAAAAAAAATAAAAAAAAAAAAATAAAATTAAAATTTTAAAATTAAATTTTTTTTATAAAATTAAAATTTAAAAATAAAAAAAACCCTTAATTTTTTTTTCTTTTATTTTTTTTTGTTATTTATTTTATTTTTTTTTTTTCTTTTTTTTTTTTTTTTTTTTTTATTTTTTTTTTTATTTTTTTATTTTTTTTTTTTTTATTTTTTATTTATTTTTTTTTTTTTATTTAATATTCAATTGTTTGTTTTTATTTAATTGTTGTTTTTTTTTATGTGTATTAACATCCGAGATGTGTATTAATTAAGAAACAAACACATTATTAACATTTATTAAAGTTCTTTGATTATTATTTAGTCTAACAGTAATGCCATGAGAAGGGAACACAGAGTTTGCAGCCAGCACATGAGCTGGATCACACCGGTTATATCTGTGTCTGTGTTGTATCTGTAGAAGG
The DNA here is from genome assembly GCA_022702515.1 of Ilyophis sp. 1 JC-2022. Classification (NCBI taxonomy): domain Eukaryota; kingdom Metazoa; phylum Chordata; class Actinopteri; order Anguilliformes; family Synaphobranchidae; genus Ilyophis; species Ilyophis sp. 1 JC-2022. Next base: position 4,628,100 of record CM040405.1, read on the forward strand.
TCAGCCGGTGATAAAATTGATGTTTATGTCCTTGCGTGAGAGAGAGACATCCTTCCGTGAGCTGAGAACATTCTTAATGTAAGGGAGGGACCATCGAGGCCAAGGGTTAATCCATGCCGAGGAGTGGAGAGAGTATCTCTATATTTCTCTTTTACCTATCTATATTTCTCTTCTGTCTATGAAATCCGCCCCCTGTGACATGATCTGAAAAGATATGTATAAATGTCTGATGATTTCTACTGTTGAGTAGAGAGCTCTGTAAGGACTCCCTCATGGTTTATCTGCAAATAAACAAATTATTATTATATATCATAGCACGGGTTTGTTGTGATTCTGTTGGACAGACTTTGCTTCACTGTGGGTTAAAGTGAAATTTCCACGACAACGATGGTTACACAGTTTAGATTATGAATGAAGATATAATTAACAAAAATTAAAAGAGAGTAGTTCGTAATATTTCCCGCTTTTGTACTACAAGTTGTAGTTTTTACTTCCGGGTTACTTACTAAAATTGTCGGATGACTGCACAGTTCATGAGTGTGCTCCTGAACAAAACCCCGGAAATAAAGGTTTCATTCTGGGATTTTAAGTGCCTCCATTTTGGAGTAGGGTATAGCTGCAGCCTGCAGACTCCAAGAAACGCCCCTCACTCCAAGAAACGCCCCCAACCAACTACGGTGGCCTTGGGGGATCCTGTTGGTTCGCTGCTGTTAATCCGCAGCAAAATTATGCACACTAATATAAATGGGTATATACTGAAAGTATTTCAATGTATGTAAGCCAGCTAAACAGTCCGTTCTATCCATATCCATTATATCCATTGTTACCACTCATATTTCTGTCATGAGCCAAATTAATTACGTTAGAGTGCTATATATTTTTTACAATACAAGCTAGTGAAAATTAACATGGCCGGGGAGTCTATTGAAGAAGTCAGTAGTTTGTATTGAAATGATCTGTTATAGCTCGCTAAAAGTATGGATTACGGCGAACCGTTCATAGCCTGCCCCAGCCGGCTGATATTTGTGGAGAGGTGAAGTGCCAGAATAGATAAACTTTCAGAATTACTCGATTGCTTTCGGCCGCTTAAGCGGCCCACAGCGTTCACTTTTTTCAATGGAATAATATGGTGCTGTGTCTGAAGATATTCATATCGAAAGCAATTTATTACATTGTTATTTCGTTGTATTGAAGACAAAAGTAGAATAATTTAGGAATATTTTATGAATGAAACTCATTCGTTAATGCAATTTAGAACTGTTCAATGAACCTATGTGTAACCTAATTGTAATTTTGAATTGTTATTTTGTATTTCTGAATCATTATTGTTTAATCATTCGGCAGGTTATCATTCGAGCAAGCTTGTTACCACCAGCTGTGCCAGCCGTTTCATTTTGTTCATTATTAAACCCTCCAGAATAAAACAGAACAACCCCTCTTTTTTAAATGTCACTCCTAAATCCACTCTGAGATTATTTAGTGCAACAGTAGCATTTTAATGGGCTGTATTGGCCTATTGGAATAGGAAAACGACTTCCAGCATAATACATTTTATAGCCTTTTCTCTCAATTAAAACTTAACTTAAAAAAATAATAATAAAAAAATGCACATATTAACAGACATGATTGTTCACGTCAATTTGTTGGCCTAACTAATGGGCAGCTTGGAGTTACATATACAGCTCTGGGGAAAAAATTAAGAGACCACAGCAAAATTATCAGTTGTCTCGTTATTTCGGTTTCCGTACTCTAATCTAGCACTTTGAGTTTGAAAGGATACAATGACAATGAGGTTGAAGTGCTGTCAGCTTTAATTTGAGGGTATTTCCATCCATATCGGATGAACGGTTTAGAAATTATAAAACTTTTTCTAGGTGGCATCCTATGACAGTGCCATGTTTAAAGTCACTAAGCTATTCAGTACGACCCATTCTAATGCCAATGTTTATCTATGGATATTTCATGGCTATGTGCTTGATTTTACGTGCCTCTTAGCAGCGGGGGAGGCTGAAACACCTGAACTCAATACTTAGTAGGGGTGTCCACATACCTTTGGCCATATAGTATATATATACACTGCTTAAAGAAATTAAGGGGACACTTAATCAACTCCTCGTGTAATATCTCCTCCACGCTCTTGAGACTGTGCTGGGAGACAATAGGTAACCTAATTCTCGGGGTTAATAGTAAATAGTAAATCTTACTGTACTGTTTTAAGGCTGATCGTGAAAAACGAATAGCCCAACTAAAATGTTCCGTGAAACAAATATATATTTATTTATTTCTTATTTCGTCCTAAAACCGTCATTAAATAACGTTATTTACACAATGAGAAATTTGCAGAATGTGTGTAGCTAACGTTAATCTAAAATGTAGGCTATTGCCTGGTGGATTATAAATTAATAATTTTAATTGAAAATCTTACTCTTAGTTTAACTAACCAGGAATGTCATTATTGTAGTGTAGTTGGCCTATATCACATCATGAAAAGTAAAGCTATTTCTGATTATTTGCGCCATGCTTCTATCAATAATACAAATGGGCATTCTGATAAGGTCTGGGGTAATTTAGGGTACCCCTCTCCGCAGGGAAGAACAAGTTGTGATTGGCAGACGGTATCTGACAACATTCTTTAGTTTGACACATCACTTTAGTAGCTAGTTTCAGCACTGGATTAAACGTGTTTCTGAACAAACTTTGTATTTCATAATAATTGCAAGTATAAGTGGCATTCCTGAAAATGAACGAATAGGCTGGTAACGGCATACTTTACGTAGTCTAATGACCTCAGTCGACTGAGCCAGATTTCGCTCATTACGCCGCTTACAGAAATACACAATTCCATACAGATAGGCCTACAGCATGACATCATTTAACATTAACGTTGCCCTGCATTGCTCTCTGACAATAAGCAGCTGAAGTAACTACGTCAGTTAGTTCCCTTCTGGAACTGAATGTGCTATACCTAGCTAGTTACATGGATGATCACTTGCTAGATAAACTAAAGAGAGTCAGCAAACTAACTTACGTTAACACACGTTAACACGTTGCTATGATTACGTAGGCTAAATTCCCTCGGTTTTTTTTTTTTGACGTTCAACGACGTTCACATAGCTAATTAGCTGAAGGGGCGTTTCTTGTAGTGAGGGGCGTTTCTTGGAGGGGCGTTTCTTGGAGTCTGCGGCTGCAGCTATGTATACTTGTCATTTTGTCATGGATCGCGCCTTCCATCTTCCGCGCTTAGTATTGCTTTTTTCCGTTTACCTGCAATCTATCGGATTTTTATATGTTCCGCTACGGGTTTTGCTTTCGCCTCGGTGATGAGTGAGTTAAGCTGTCCTGCATTTCCGCTAACTATTTATACCCCGCTTCCTCATTTTCTCGTCGCTTCCATGTTATTTTACAATTAAACTTACCAAATAAAGACATTCAATAGAATCACTGCGTTAACCTTCCCCGTCGTCGCCTCACTCCTCTCCCGCATTATCTTCTCTTTTCCCTTCCCTGGTTGCCTTTTAAAGATTGCCTGCACTCCCGGATGCGAAATTACGAATCCTACTATGGCCACGCCAAGACCCGCCCTCTTCTGTCTCTGATTGGCTGGTCGTTCTGTGCGCTCTACCCACCCAACCCTCTGTTTGAGTTTAAGGTGACTCTCTTCGCTGGAGCGCATTGCAGTAACTTATTTTCCGAAATTGCATGCAAATTCAGGTAGCCTAACTAACGTTACAGCATAAAACGTGTACTGACATCCATTAGCCTAAAATAAGTTTACGTTTTTAATACCACCAATGTTGATAATAGTTCTAGGCTATGTGTCTCATTGCACATTCTAGTGCTAGCTAGAAAATCAGCTGGCTGATCACTCGGAGGGGAATTCAAGTTGATGAATAGTGCTGTATCGGATTATTCAGCTAGTCTATTAATGAAGCCTTAAATAAGCATACGTTTTAAAAAAAAAAAAATACCGCCCGTGTTGATAACAATTATCCTATGTGTCTCATTGAAAATTAATTAGTCACATAGGATGTTGCAGTGTGCTGGAATAGTTATTGTACATAAAGGGACCAAATATGGTCACACTTTATTGCTGTTCCATTATCGGGTTTAACCGTCTTCTATCTGCCTGTGAACAAACTCACTTAGGCCTACATGCACACAAGGCATAAGAAAACATGCCCAGGGAAAACTTGACCTTGCATGTCATAAAACCAAGAATAAAACCCTCAGCGTTGCAGGAAAGTGAACAAACTTAGCACTAGTTAGAACAGTAGAAACGAGCTAGAATGTGCAATGAGACACATAGCCTAGAAAAACTGTTAGCTATGAATTCCCCTCAGTGATGGGCTAGCACTAGCTAGAATAGTAGAAACGAGCTAGATTGTGCTAGAATAGTAGAATATATAAGAACTGTTATCAACATTGGTGGTATTTATTAAAAACATACGCTTGCGGATGTCAGTACGTTTTATCCTGTAACGTTTACCTACCTGAATTTCGAGAACAGGGCAATCGAGCGCGTTCTTAGACTGAAGAAGATGAGGTGGGTAGAGCGCACAGAACGACCAGCCAATCAGAGACAGAGGAGGGTGGGTCTTGGCATGGCCATAGTAGGATTCGTAATTTCGCACCCCGCCTACCGAGGGTGCGCGTTGAAAGATGCACCCTCCTTTGCTCCTTGCCCCGGAAACGGATTTTTGTGTTTTAATCTAATGTAGCTGATTACATCTTAATTACGTATTAATGGTTAAATATTAATTAATGTCTCAATGCAAAACGCAATGACAAGTAGTCTACATTGTATACTGTACATGTAAACAATTGTACTCAAAACGTTCAGGCAGTTTTGCATACTTCCGGGTAGGAGATGAGTGGTGGAAGGGAGGTGGGGAGTGAAGAATATTGGGACGCGAATAGTCGAAAACGGCACCCTCCATTCCTTACCACCTCCTCTACTCCGTGGCCGGAAACCGATCTTTCGTTCCTCCCTCCCTCCACTGTCCCAATCGGTCCCAATAGTGGAGAAGACGAGCAAAACGGCTTCTTTCTTCTTCTTCTTCTTCTTTATGGTGTTTTACGGCGGTTGGCAACCATCTTCATGGTGCATTACCGCCACCTTTTGCTCCGGAGTGTGGATCAGAGACTAATTTTCCTTATTTCCTTCTCTTTTTTCTAATTTAACCTCTTTAAACCTTTTATTTATTCCTATATCCTCTTAAATAATTCAGTTTCCCTTAAGAATTTGAACAATGCCCTGGAATATTCCACTGTCCGAACCCAATAATTATTTTAATGTAATTTCTTGCCTTCCTATGTCCCTCAATGTAGCCCTCATCACTTCTCTCTGAGTCTCATATCCCCTACATTCCATTAGCACGTGTTCTACAGACTCTTCTGTTTGAGTCTCATAGCCCCTACATTCCATTAGCACGTGTTCTACAGACTCTTCTCTTTGAGTCTCATAGCCCCTACATTCCATTAGCACGTGTTCTACAGACTCTTCTCTTTGAGTCTCATAGCCCCTACATTCCATTAGCACGTGTTCTACAGAGTCTTCTGTTTGAGTCTCATAGCCCCTACATTCCATTAGCACGTGTTCTACAGACTCTTCTCTCTGAGTCTCATATCCCCTACATTCCATTAGCACGTGTTCTACAGACTCTTCTCTTTGAGTCTCATAGCCCCTACATTCCATTAGCACGTGTTCTACAGACTCTTCTCTTTGAGTCTCATAGCCCCTACATTCCATTAGCACGTGTTCTACAGACTCTTCTCTTTGAGTCTCATAGCCCCTACATTCCATTAGCACGTGTTCTACAGACTCTTCTCTTTGAGTCTCATAGCCCCTACATACCATTAGCACGTGTTCTACAGACTCTTCTCTTTGAGTCTCATAGCCCCTACATTCCATTAGCACGTGTTCTACAGACTCTTCTCTTTGAGTCTCATAGCCCCTACATTCCATTAGCACGTGTTCTACAGACTCTTCTCTTTGAGTCTCATAGCCCCTACATTCCATTAGCACGTGTTCTACAGACTCTTCTCTTTGAGTCTCATAGCCCCTACATTCCATTAGCACGTGTTCTACAGACTCTTCTGTTTGAGTCTCATAGCCCCTACATTCCATTCGCACGTGTTCTACAGACTCTTCTGACAAATATCGCATAATCCTGTTGGATGTTTTGCTACAAGTTTCATTGTTTTATTTAATCCACTATGACCCAGCCTTAATCTGGTCACTACTACCTCTTCTATATTAAACACATGTCTCCCCTTCAACTCTCCCTCCCATTTCTCTTGCCACATTTGATTAGTTTTTTCCCATATTATACCTTAGGTTTCAGATTTACTAATCTTAATTTCTATATCTATTTCTTCTTTTTTAATGCTTGCTTTGCCAAAGCATCTGCTCTTTCATTCCCACTTAGTCCAACATGAGCCGGAAACCCACATGAATTTTACTTTACTACCTTGCCTAGAGATTCTAGTCAGTGTGTTAATGACTTCATATAATATATCTTGCCGACTGCGAGATTTGAAAGCACTGAATCTGAACAAATCAAAAGCTTTGCTTGCTTTAGTTTCTTCCACCCATTGCATTGCCTTCAAAATTGCCAGCATTTCTACTGTGTAAACACTTAGTTAGTTTGTCAGATGTCCGTTTACTGATCATTATTTTTTTTTCTGGAACTGCCACTCCAAATCCAGTTTTCCCATTATCAGGGTTTTTAGCTCCATCCGTAAATAACTGTTGGTATTCACTATACTGTACTTCTACATAATTATAATAAGTATGCATCAGATCAATTTTATTTTTCTCTTTTTTTTTAGATCTAATATATGTTCATCAATATTAGGCTGTTTAAACATCCACGGTGCTACCATAGGGATTACTACAGTTGGGCTTAGTTCCATTTCAAATACTCCCATTTCTTGTGCAATCTGATTGCCGATCCTTCCAAAATTATCCCTCTTACATTTTTCAATATCCCAGTTTGTTCTTAATACTTCTTTGGTGGGGTGAGATTCATTGTGGCCTTTCAAATCAACCCAGTAGTTTGCCATCAGTTGCTTCCTTCTTATACCCAACGGTATTTATCCCATTTCTACCTGTAGCACGACTCCTGGAGATGTTCTAATTGCACAACAAATTCTCATTTCCCGAGCTTGAATGATATCCAGCTTTTGTAAGAGTGACTTAGCTGCAGATCCATACGCCATACTACCATAATCGAATACTGATCTTATTAATGCCACATACATTGTCTTCAAGGTTCACCTACTTGCTCCCCACTCCCTACCTGTAAGACACTTCATCACATTTATGACTTTTTTTTTACATTTGTCCTCCATTTTGCTTATATGTTCAGACCATGTTAATTGGTAATCAAAATTAATTCCTAAAAACTTAAACACCCCCACTCTCTCCCATACAACCTTAATTTTATTTTTTTAGTTTTATAATTTTATATATTTTCTTTTCAAACAGTTTGGGTTTTCTCAATTGATGACCTAAATCCCCATTCATATGCCCACTGCTCCACCTCATCCATTGCTTCTTGCATCTTCCTGGTAGTGTATCCTATATTTCTCCCTCTTTTCCACAATGCTCCGTCATCTGCAAACAGCGATCTCCCTCTACCTACTGGTATTTTACTAAAAATATCATTGATCATTATTGAAAATAATAATGGGCTTATTACACTACCTTGGGGTGTTCCATTCTGTACTTCAACCTGGTTTGATATTTCCGATCCAATTCTGACTTGTATCATTTTTCCATCCAGAATGTCTTTGATCCAATTAAACACTTTTCCACCAACCCCGATCATATGCAGTGTAATCATTAGTCCTTCCTTCCACATCATATCATAGACCTTTTCTATATCAAAGAATACTGCTATTAGTTCCCTTGTGCTTTCTTTCCCTCAGTCTCTAATCTCATTATTGCATCCATTGTATTTCTTCCTTTCCTGAAGTCACCCTGGTAGTTTGCTATCATATCTCTGTTCTCAAGATAATGAGTTAATCTTTCTGTAATCATTTTTCCCATGATCTTGCATACATTTGATGTTAAAGCTATTGGCCTATAGCTAGTGGGTTTAGTTGGGTCCTTTCCTGATTTTCTTATTAGAATTACCGCTGCTTATTTCCAGGCTTTTGGTATTCTCCCCTCCTCCCAAACTCGGTTTATTGTGTACTTTCCATGATGTCGTTCCGAGCAGATTTCTCAATGAGATTCTGTGTTTTTTGTTTTTTTAATCTATCAGTAGCCTACATGTTTGACAGTTTCAGGTTTATTAGAGTGTACATACAGTCAAGCCGGAAAGTCTGCACACCCCTTTCTTCTTCTCCATGTTTTATTACGTTACAGACTTATACTACAATAGATTGAGTTCATTTTTTGCCTCAAACATCTAAAAACAATAGCCAATAATGACAAAGTGAAAACAGGTTTTTAGAAAATATGCAATTTTATTTTACTGACAAAAATAGGTTATTTAGGGGTTACATATCTGTAAACACCCTTAGCCTAATACTTGGTTGCTGCACCTTTGGCAGTGATTACAGCTTCAAGGCGTCTTGGGAAAGAAGCTACGAGCTTGGCACACTTGTTTCTGGATTTTTGCCCATTCCTCTTGGCTTATCCTTGCCAGCTCCGTCAGGTTGGATGGGGAGCGTCGGTACACAGCCATTTTCAGCTCTTTCCACAGATGTTCAATTGGATTCAGGTCTGGGCTCTGGCTGGGCCACTCAAGGACATGCACAGACTTTCTCCGAAGCCACTCCTTTGTTCTCTTGGCTGTGTGCATCGGGTCGTTGTCATGTTGGAAGGTAAACCTTCGCCCCAGTTTGGGGTCCAGAGCGCTCTGGAGCAGATTTTCTTCAAGGATCTCGGTGTACTTAGCTGCATTCATTGTTGTCTCCACCTTCTGGTCCCACCCCTCCGAGTGAGGACCCTATAGAACCTACCTTTGGCAATGACCCCAGGACTTAACCTGTCCCTCTGATTGGTCCTGAACAAATGTTAATAGACACAATATTTTAAAAAAATCAGCACATGCAGAGGCATTAGATGAAGGAAAGGCACCTATTGCAATAAAAAATAAAAATAAATTTTGACTGAGTATTTTGACCACATTGCTGCCATTGACTTACATGGTGAAAAACCAACACTGGAGCCAACCGCAGTGGCACTAGCGAGCAACGGCACAATGGCCGCTCCCAGCACAACGAGGAAGTGAGCTTCAAAAACGAAAGCCCGGCTTTGGCCCCTCGCTTAAAATTCGGCTCTCCTCCCCTCCGGCGAAGCATAGGCTACATCGATGTATCCTACTGCGGAAGTTTTTTCACATTTTTGGGTGACATCATCGCGCTCACGCCCACAGAGGCGGTGATGATGCGTAGCTATGCCTTATATGAATTTCCCCAAGATAATGATGCCCCAATGCAAGATATTTAGCCTAAATCTTGCGTGCTTCAGTAGGTTATTGGCACACAAAGGACGAAGCATCCTACATGTGGATATTTCCTATATTTCGTTTGTTCACACTGTGCCCTTGCTGGCCTGTTTATGTTGAATATTTTTGTAAACAAATATGGCAGCAGCATGAGCGTGAGGTAGTGAGCGATAGAGAGAGAAACAAAGCAGCCGCTGTGAGTGCTGTCCAGAGTAGAAATGAGCTTTTGGCTACTAGTGGAAAAAAATTGCTGGGGCGTGGCTTTATACCTGGAGCTCGGCCCCTATATTACCACCTTATCACGCCCAGATTCAGGCATTATTCAAATTTAAAAAGGGGGCGGGGTCTAGCGAAACCAGCGTGTTTTGTTACCCTTTAAAAACAGACAAAACACGATATTAGCAAGAGATTTATCTATCTATGATAGGGTAGGCTACTACTAAGCAGGGTAGAGTGGAGAGCTTCCTACGATTTTTATGCTCTTGATGTTGCCAAACATATAACCTCCTAATTGGATACTTCTTTTTAATTGTATTTAGAAAAATAAGCCACAAAAAAGTTTTAAAAGAGGCTATATCAAACTCTTTAGCAACAGAAGGGCTTAATGTATTAGACTTTAACCAAATTATTAAAATCAATTTGACCAAGAGATATTTTTTTAAAATCCAGATAGCATTTGCAATATTATTCCCCAATTTTTTAATTTTTATTATTTTTTTCTGATAATGTGCCCGTATGCTGTTGAAAAACTCGCTCTGAAACTCGCCAACTATGCAATTCCTGATGTGTTGGGCCATCCTAAATAAGCATAATTCCATGAATGTATCTCGTGGAATAATGTTAATATCACATCCAAAAACAAAGCACTATTTTTAGAGAACTGGTTTGTTAAAAATAGTTGTTTAACAACAATGAGATTTTCTAGAGTAAAATAGTGCAGTCCTGTCTCTCACAGAGAGTTTGGTATCGTAACTCGTGCAGCACGGACTGGTATTGTGTCCTTGGCAGGAAGCAGCCCAAATGCTACTGACACTCATACCATGGCCAATTATAACACAAACATTGATGATCTCTCCCCTCCTTAACAAAACATTCAACATTTTCATCAGAAACTCATTTGTTCCCCAATACAACACCATATATCTAATTACATATACAGTAGAAGGATTGCTGTAGATGGAAGAAAATGGAAAACTATATTTACAAATAAGTAAACAAATATATATTGCCCAACAAAACCAAAGAGCTTTTTTTCCAAATACACTGCCTGGCCAAAAAAAAAGTCACACACTAATATTTCGTTGGACCGCCTTTAGCTTCGATTACGGAGTTCATTCGTCGTGGCATTGTTTCGACAACCTTATGCAATGTCACAACATTTATTTCCGTCTAGAGTTGCATTAGTTTTTGATCTTGTATTGACGACGGGAGAGTCAAACCACTACGTAAAGTCTTCTCCAACACATCCCAAAGACTTGCAATGGGGTTAAGGTCAGGACTCAGGCCAATTAATGTGTGAAAATTATTCAACAATTTGAGCCTGAAGAATCTTGGCATTGTCGTCCGGGAATGTGCCCATTGATGGGATAACCTGGTCATTCAGTACATTCAGGTACTCAGCTGACTTCATTTTATTGCTGCATAACGTTGCTGAGCCTAGACCTGACCAATTGAAGCAACCCCAGATCATAACACTGCATCCAGGGGCTTGTACAGTGGGCACTATGCATGACGGGTGCAACGACGACTTTAATTTTGGCCAGGCAGTGTATTCATAGATATTACCCAGTAAATTATATTAAGTACAATTATTTTCCATGATAAAACACAAATGTTGATTATATGATTGTATGGTGGAATCTCTGGAGCACGCATTTACTCAGTGTGTATACCTGTGACAATGTTTGGGGTTGACTTTCTGCTGGATCTTAAAACACATTTTGGCAAAGAGGTTTAATTGAAAGAAAATGGATTTATTATTGATCTTTGATCATCCACATTTCTCTAGTGATTAAATAATTAAATAATGAATCTACATATTATTCTAACCAAATTTCACATTCATAAAATAAAATTTTTCAAGAAGTTATGTTGAAGGGGTGATTGACTGGCTGGAGGGGGTGGAATGGGAGGGCAGGGGGTGTTTGGGGGGGTCGGCCTTCAACCTCTCAAATCTAGTTATTCAGGTCGTTAGTCAAGTTGACGGTCAGCTATTGAGTGTGGGGGGATTCCTCTTTTTGTAGTTGGTAACTTCCTGTAGGTCTTTTTGTAGTTGGTAACTATCTGTAGGTCTTTTTGTAGTTGGTAATGTCCTGTAGGTCTTTTTGTAGTTGGTAACTTCCTGTAGGTCTTTTTGTAGTTGGTAACTTCCTGTTGGTCTTTTTGTAGTTGGTAACTATCTGTAGGTCTATTTGTAGTTGGTAATGTCCTGTAGGTCTATTTGTAGTTGGTAACTTCCTGTTGGTCTTTTTGTATTTGGTAACTATCTGTAGGTCTATTTGTAGTTGGTAACTTCCTGTAGGTCTTTTTGTAGTTGGTAATGTCCTGTAGGTCTTTTTGTAGTTGGTAACTTTCTGTAGGTCTTTTTGTAGTTTGGTAACCTGTTGCACAGGTAGTCCAGCTCCTCCAGGATGGCACATCCATACATGCCGTTGCAAGAAGGTTTGTTGTGTCTCCCAGCACAGTCTCAAGAGCGTGGAGGAGATACCGGGAGACGGGCCATTACACGAGGAGAGCTGGACAGGGCCGTAGAAGGGCAACAACCCAGCGGCAGGACCGGTATCGGCTCCTTTGTGCGAGGAGGAACAGGAGGAGCACTGCAAGAGCCCTACAAACTTACCTCCAGCGGGCTACTCGTGTGCATGTTTTGGACTAAACTGTCAGAAACAGACTCCATGAGGGTGGCATGAGGGCCCGGCGACCTTTAGTGGGACCTGTGCTCACAGCCCAGCACTGTGCAGCTTGATTGGCGCCCCATTCTCTTCACAGATGAGAGCAGGTTCGCACTGAGCACGTGACAGACGTGAAAGAGTCTGGAAACGCCGTGGCGAATGTTATGCTGCCTGCAACATCATCCAGCATGACCGGTTTGGTTTAACATCAGGAGGATTTGACCGTACCTGACCACCTACTCCACCCAGCTTTTGGTCCAGACTATGGTCACCTCACGCCTGGACTACTGTAACTCCCTGCTCGCAAGCTTACCAGCCTGCGCCATCCTGCCTCTTCAACTCATCCAGAACGCAGCTGCCCGGCTTATGTTCAACCTCCCGAAATTTTCACGTCACCCCCCTGTTGAGGTCACTCCACTGGCTGCCTGTTGCAGCCAGGATCAGGTTCAAAGTTCTGACCCTGGCCTACACTGCAGCCAATAGGACAGGCCCTGTCTACCGGCAAGACTTGATCCAGAACTATGTTCCTGCTCGACCACTTCGCTCATCTACTGCAGGGCAACTTGCACTTCCCTCCCTCCGTGTCAATGGCACCCGCTCGTCCCGACTACGGAACTTTTCCACCCTAGCTCCCCAGTGGTGGAACGAACTTCCCATTCCCCTACGTTCCATGCCAACCCTGCCTGCTTTCCGTCGTGGCCTGAAAACACACCTTTTCAGACTCCACCTGGACTAATACTTATCTAGGACCTCATGGTATGTGTTCTTGTTGAACTGTGTATCCAAATTTATAATATTTAGAATAGAATTGTAGTAGAGCTGATGTACCCAGTTCACTGTGAACTGCATTCAGTGTTCATTACTAGGGATAGCTGCTACTGTATGGGAAGAATGTGCTTTCCTATCCGTTCTGTAGTTACTTCGATGACCTTTCTGTATGCACTTACTGTATGTCGCTTTGGATAAAAGCGTCTGCTAAATGACTGTAATGTAATTGACGGTGTTATACTGTGATGATTAAGTGTTCCCTTCATTTTTTTTGAGCAGTGTATAAACACACTGGTTGGAGTGACGGTAGTCTAATATTAATTTTGTTTGTCCTTAAGCTTACTAATCACCATTTTGCTCAGAGAGGACTGTGGTGTATTTTAAAGTACACCAATAATCCCTATTTAAGATGAGCTATTGGTTAATAAAATGAGCTTATTTGGGTTATAAAGTCTGTGGCATTCACGCCATCTTGCTCTATGGTCTTACGGTTCATCAACAAGATTTACCCACAGTTCCAACAAACTAGATTAAATTAATTTTGCACTAATTTGACAAATTAATATAAATTGAAATTTTTTTCTTTTTTTTCTGAAATAACAGCAATCAATGTTTGTAAATGTTTGTAAGGGCCTTGTTTTGTACACATTCACAGTTTGTCTTCTTGTTGAACTGTGTACTCAAGTTTATACTATTTAGAATAGAATTGTAGTAGAGATGATTTACCCAGTTCACTGTGAACTGCACTGTGTTCGTTACTAGGGATAGCTGATACTGTATGGGAAGAATGTGCTTTCTTATCTGTTCTGTAGTTTCTTCGATGACCTTTCTATATGCACTTACTGTACGTCGCTTTGGATAAAAGCGTCTGCTAAATGACTAATGTAATGTAATGTAAATGGCAACTTGCTGCTGAGAGTGCAAAAGTAAAATGGACTCATCTGAAGGTAAACTAAGAAATTCACATGAGTTTTAGACTATATACTTGCCCTAGGAACTTGCAAGGGTTTACCACGTTAGCCCACATTTGCACATTAGGGACAACAAATCTTGCTCTCCTGCAAAAGGAAAGGATTCTAACCCAATAAAAGAAGGAAAGGATTCTAACCCAATAAAAGAAGTGGGAAATGGTTTATTCAGAATCAGAATAGTTTTTCATATTTGTCCCATTTGGTTTACCTACCACATGTCCAGTATAATTGACATTTATGTTATTTATTGTCATAAAAATGTATTAAAAGAACTTCATAGAAATATAACATTACATGTTCAGAGAAATTAACAATGTTTAAAATTATTAAAACAGTCAACACCCCAGATGATTCAAACATATTTCCTGTACAATTTGTGTTGAGTAATGATCAACAGGACTTAAATTACATTTACAAACAGGGGTAGTACAGAAAAAAAAGAAGCATTTTCATGGAATAAGGGCCTTGTTTTGTACACATTCACAATATAAAATTTTATACACAATTAATTTACAGTACAAAGATAAAGACGGAAACAAAGATTCTCAACTGATATTTCGGATAAAACATACTGCTGAAGTCTAATGGTCAGCTTTATCCTTTATACACATTACAGCCTCTACACTGGCAGTAAAATAACTGAAAAGGCCAGTACATTCAAAAAGCCAAAAGTTCATTTTCTGAAACTAATTTTCCAGACACATTAACATGTTTCTTTCCACATAAATAATTTTTACATATTTTCTTTCAAACAAATTACACCGGTGTGAATTACATCACAAATTTTCAGCCTTCAAGGCAAATTACTTTTTTAAAGAATAAAATGGTTTTTCCAACTGCCCGTTTAAAATACAATCAGCAGGAACTACATTCGGGAAACATACACTTGCTACTATGCACATGGAATAGTTTGCTTCAAGGTAAATTCTTTTTTAAAGAATAAAATGGTCAGTTTTCCCCAGTCATTGTGCTGTTTTTCAACAGCCTGTCAAAATTCAAAGATCAGCAAGAAATACCATAGGGGAACTATACACTATGCATCAGGAAAGGTTTGCTAGAAAACTGCAGGTCACAAAAATAATTTAGTACAAGTGCAAATTTCCACTTTTACTGGAAAATGGAAAAAGATTAAAATTTTATCTGAGGAATCAGTACCCTCTAGTAAATGGTAAATTTGTAAACATTTTTCAAGGGGGATGGTGTGATCTGTTTAACACCATTAACCCAAAGGAGATGGTTTTTGACAATTTGTTTTTTAACAGGCGGGATGGCATCACCTTGCATCCCCCTTCAAATCGACCCCTGCCCATAGTGGTACTTTGATTAGAAGGCTCTGTAGAAGAGTCCCTTTAGCTCACATGACAAGCTCAAGGCCTGCGGGCCAGATACGGCCTCCCCAAAAATTTAGATCCAGGGACAAAACAAAAATTTTAAGAGCTTACGCGAGAAAGTTATATGGATTCACACATGATGCAGAACACCACTGTAACCACAACCGTGATCACAAACCCCGCCCCCCTCCCCCGGCCCATGCGATTGCATATACTTAGTCATTTAAAATGGATTTTGTCATAAAAAAACTAAATACTCTTTTTACCTGTATGAATTCTCAGGTGGATATTTAAATTAGATTTCTGGGAAAAACACTTCCCACACTGAGGACATTTGTAGGGCTTTTCGCCAGTATGAATTCTCTGGTGGATTTTTAAATGAGGTATTATAGAAAAGCACTTACCACACTGAGTACATTTGTAGGGCTTTTCACCTGTGTGAATTCTCTGGTGGATATTTAAAGAGGATATTGTGGAAAAGCACTTCTCACACTGACTACATTTGTAAGGCTTTTCACTTGTATGAACTCTCTGGTGGCTACTTAAATTATTTATTGTGGAGAAGCTCTTCCCACACTGAATACATTTGTAGGGCTTTTCGCCTCTATGACTTCTCTGGTGGCGATTTAAATTAGCTATTTTGGAAAAGCACTTGCCACACTGAATACATTTGTAGGGCTTTTCCCCAGTATGAATTCTCTGGTGGCAATTTAAATTGGATATTTTGGAAAAACACTTTCCACACTGAGTACATCTATAGGGCTTTTCCCCTGTATGAATTTTCTGGTGGCTACTTAAATGAGATGATTGGGAAAAACACTTCTGACATTGCGCACACTTGTATGGCTTTTCACCTGTATGAACTCTGAGGTGGCTATTTAAATGAGATTTATTGAAAAAGCACCTCTCACACAGTGTACACTTGTATGGCTTTTCACCTGTATGAATTCTGTTGTGTATATGTAAATAAGATTTTGTCTTAAAACACTTCTCACACTGTGTACACTTGTACGGCTTTTCACTTATATGAATTTCCCCTTTATTTCTATTAATTGTCTTGTTTTGAAAAAAATATAAAAGGTTTGTATTTTTACTTGAATTAATTATCAAGGGTTCCAACATCACTTTCATTCTCCTACCATGTAGAAGTTTGTTGCTTCCGTTTGTACTTCTCTGGACAATTCTGGTTTGATTATTTTGACTGTTTATGTCACAGTGATGATTTAGGTCCCCACATAGCGTCGACAGATGAGACATTTCTTCGTTTTTGCAGTTTGTGTTCGGCTCTCCTGCACATTGCCATGGTTCAGTCTGGTCTTTGTGTTCAACACCAGCTCCATTCATCACAGTATTCATGAGATCACTCACTAAACTTTCACTGGATTCACACTTCATCTGATCAGATTTAATCTGAACACATTGAATATCCTGCAAGTCACTGATGTGTTCTGCCTTTAGGTATCCTCCATCATCAGACTCTGTTTTGATTGGGTCAGGATGCAGATGAGTTACACATCCCAGCTCTGTACTGTCTAGGCTCTCAGTCTTAATGAGATCCCCAGTGTGTGTGGAGCCAAGATCGGTTTCTGTTTTAATCAGTGATGTGTGTGTGTCGTATACATCACTGACCCCGCTGTGTGCTGTAACACACTCTGGCTCCAGTCTGTTGAGTCCTGGTGCAGCACACTCTGTTTCTGACTCCAGTCCACTGAGTTCCTCTTCTTTCTGTCTGATCCTGTGCTGCTCAGTGAGCTCTGGTAGTGTTTTCTCTGTGTCCCGTCTCAGACAGACTCCTGCCTGCATCATACTGCTGCTCAAAGGTGTGCAGAAGTGCAGCTCCTGGAGGGAAACAGGGGAAGAGATTTAGTCTTAATCAAACAGGTCCAACTGGAGCTGCTGACACATTTACACTCCGCAGTCAAACAGATGACTGAATGACCACAGGGGGCGCTCTTGCATAATGGGGTGGGGAAACCCTTCCATTACATTACATTATAGGCATTTAGCAGACGCTCTTATCCAGAGCGACTTACACAGCATTTCTTTTGCATTTTTATACATAGTATCCATTGATACAGCTGGATATATACTGAAGCAATGCAGGTGAAGTACCTTGCTTAAGGGTACAACGGCAGTGTCCGACCTGGGAATCGAACCGGCAACCTTTCGGTTACAAACCCAGTTCCTTAACCATTATACCACACTGCCGCCCTAGGTGATACAATGTGTCCATTTTTGTGTTCTTTTTAGTGTATTCTCATAGTAGAGTGGGGGGGGGGGGAAGTCTTTTTTAAAAAGAACTGAGCAGGTTTGCATTTATGGCTGATTCTGCTTTGTCAGTGAGAAAATATACATAGAATAGAAGAGTACAATACAAGCAACAAGGCTGAATTGCCAGAAAGTATAGAAGTATTAAAGGTTTACTCCTCAAACTTAAGCAAAACAGCTGTTTTTAGATAGAAAACAAAATGCCTATTTCGTGTTCTTTTGCTTGAAATTATTTGGTTTGGCAAATTTAAACTTGCACAGAAGTGTAATTCACAGACAAATAATGACATAAGCACCTAAAAAATTACAATTCCAGATGGTCTCCTGTAGCAGAAAATAATTCATTCTCTGCCCTTCCAAAGAGGCCTGTGCACGGCCCTGACAGTCCCTCCTCCAACAATGACGCATTCTTTACACTCTGCAGTCCAGTCTTAAAATCAACCCTATCTTACTGACAACCAGTGCTAACCAGCTAAAATAGGGGTGCCGTGAACCAGTGGAGGTTTCTCTCAAGCTGGATTCTCACCAAATCCGATGCATCAATTGGAAGCATTCTATTCATTTTCTATGGAGAGGATGTGATGTGATCGCGTGGTGCATGATGGATGTGGCGCGGCGAATGTGTGGTACATTCGCCGGTTCTGAATTTGAATAGGATGGATTCCAAACCCACTTTAGGAAAATTAATGCGTCCGCCGTTGCTCGCGAAAGTCGGATCAGTCAAAGTAGGCATTTTAGATCAAATATGAATCAAGATTTAGCAACTGCATAGACTATTTCTCACCTGAAATGTTTTCAGAAAAGTATTTTTGTGGACTGTTTCTAAGTGGGATAAAAGAAAGTTTATTAACAAGCCGCCATATTGTTCCGGTTTGAAAACTCAGGCAAAATACGTCTAGTCAATCAGGTGCCGTTAATGTTCCTCATAGGCGACTGAACCCGTCTAATAGCAACGCCCATCAAACGCACAGTTTGGGGGTCCTGCGTGTCCCCATGCGTCGTGGCCGGATTTGGTGAGACCCCAGTTTAAGACAACAGGTGAAGCAGTGCATCACCAAAAAAAAGTGGTGAAAAAGAACATGCACATCACACAATCGCACACACAACACAGGCTTTCTTTAACATCGAATCATCACCACGATGACTTTGTGAAGCTAAAATAAAAGTATGCCTTGTATCCTCATATATAGTTCTGTGCTTGTATAGTGAAAAACAGTGCCATCCTTAGTGAGGCAAGGCTATCGTCTGCTTCACTCTACCATCGCAAATTAATTGATGACTTGAATACGAAACATGATTGGATAGTTGTGGATTATGATGCGTTTTTGAGCCCACCTGTGAAGCGCTGCCTCACTAAAGTATCTCAATCATGCGTGTTCTTGTGCGCATTCTCATCCTGATGATTGGCATAATGTCTAACCATTCAGAACACGAGTTCAGCTGTCCAGCAATATAATCATCTTCACCGCCAATTTCGAGTAGACCATTAGCCCTACTGTGTTACTGTATTAGAGAGAAAGGGAAAGAGAGAAATTTATTATATTTTTATGGTTGTGGCGTTGTCAGTGGTGGTGATTTGTATTATATAGTTAAATTTTACCCTTTAACGTTAAATGCTTGTAGTCGCCTACATCAAGGTGGATTACTGACAGCCTGCTAACGGAATCACATGTATTGCTGGCCATGTGTGTTGTTTAAAGGATAGCCTCTTATTTTTTATCTAAGTGTGTTGCTACAGGAAATGTTCAATGTTTGCGAGATATGGCTTTCATTATTTAGACTACGTAATTCAGGTCTGTTAAAATTCATGTAAAATTGAAGGAGCATGACAGTAGTGTAACCGTGCAAATTGAGTCTGAGAATGATCATTTTATTGTTGAGGGTGCACACATAGCAAAATAACGTTAGTGCGGAAAACCGTGACATTTGCGAGAGGTTTATCAATGTGATTCTTGGGTCATCGTGAGCTGGCATTTAGAGGAATATCGAGAGTGAAAATTGGGATAACAGAGCAGGGAGTTGACTGAGCTACCTTCCCGCTATGATGATGTTCAGGCTGCACACTTAAAGTTGCCCTCTGTGTTCTCCGGGACGTCAAATGGCCTATTTGCACTGGACTAGGGTATTAGGCGACTTGATGACCTCATGTGATTTACAAATGATCCCCCGACAAGTTTCATGTGGCATTCGCACGGGATAAACACAGTCAGTATTTCTGTCGAATTTACTTATGAAATCCCAGAGATTATTAACGGGATGCGACTGAAACGTAACATTTATATAGGCTACCATATTCTCAGTTCATATGAAAATTGGTGTGTTGAAGCTGGCTACAGTCGAATAGGCTACAATTCCTTTCAATTCAGTCACGTTAAATTGAGCAGTAACATTTAAATACTTTTGGTATAAGAACCGCACTCAAAATGTCAGAATTAGCCATAATAATTTCCACCGCAGCCTCCATAAATCTCAACTCGGAAAGATTTTAAAAAGCGGGGGAAAAACAAGGAATCCTTGCTGGGGAAAAAATATCACCCCAAATTACTGAGATGCCGATTCACACGCGACTAATATTATCAGATGACCAGTTCTGTGCGAAATATGGTAGGTAATTTACGGTGGGGAATTTTGACTTTACAAAGATTTGCTCGGGATGAAGATCACAGACCCCCACAAATCACATGAGGTCCCCAGGTAATACTATAATGTTGCATAAGACAATTCAAAATGATGTGAACAAAGCTATTTCAGCTATACTGTGCAGGTGGATTTGAGTATTTATGTATTGAATATGCATAGGTGATGAAATAATCTGGCTGCTAATAAATGAGTGTATACATAACTACTTGTCACTATCTGGTGTTATTCATTTGAGAGAAGGCAGCTCAATTTAAATGGTACAGCCATAATGATGAATTGTCAAGCAATATAAACCCGTTTCAAATGGCCACCAGCGCTTTGCTGCCTACAGCTGGTCAGTTGACATGGTCAGTGTTAAACAACTCAAAAATGGCCTAGCTCAACAGGTAAAGCAGGGGTTCAATTTTCAATCAGAGGTAGAAAAAAAAATAGTGGGTTTGCTTCACCAAAAATAGTGGTCAGCAGCCGCCACTGCTGTGAACATCTCTTTAAGTGCTAGTGAGGAGCCTAGTAGCAGCATTCTGTACCAACTGGAGCCGAGACTTGTCAAACACAGAAATAAAGAGAGTCCAAATGTGATGTTTTGCAAGTCAAATTAAATTGGCTTTACTCAAATTTCCAGGGAGGAATTTCCGGTTTATGGCCGCCAGATGTAGCCTATAGCCACTTGCAATGGGTTAAAGCAAGAGTAAGAAGTGGAGTTTTGTACGCTACGTACGGTGTCAAAATCTGAGAAAACTTAACTTCACTAAATTGTGTTGTAGGCTATACGTTAGCGAAGC
This sequence comes from Ilyophis sp. 1 JC-2022, assembly GCA_022702515.1. Classification (NCBI taxonomy): domain Eukaryota; kingdom Metazoa; phylum Chordata; class Actinopteri; order Anguilliformes; family Synaphobranchidae; genus Ilyophis; species Ilyophis sp. 1 JC-2022. The sequence continues at coordinate 4,649,212 of CM040405.1, forward strand.
ACAATACAGGTGATAGAACAAAATTCAGCATCGATTTCCACACGTTCCACGAATAAATTTAGTGAACAACCGTCAAAGTCCTACAACGTGACGCCATTGAAATGTTATTAAAATAATCTAGCGATAACTTTACTCATTTTAAACAGTTTATAGAGACGTAACGTTGGACCAGTAATTTACGACTCTGAAATTAATTTCACAATCCCGTGTGTTTCGCAGCTAGGATTAAGTTACCGCCAAATTCGCTAACAGATCTTGTGCTAGGCTATTAACCCGATTTGGACTTGCTTGTAAAACAAAAGCAACAAGATTATGGAAAATAGTTTACCCCAATTCGTTGATGACTAAATTAATCCAACTCAATCGTTTGCGTAAAATGTAATTCTCAGCGACCAATGATCCCATATGCGTGTTAACAGCTGTCAAGAACTGTGGAGAGAGCATGATAGAGTGCTACTGCTTCCGCTTCTTCTTCTCCTTTTTCCTTCTTCTTCTTCTTCTTCTTCTTCTTTTGGTTTTTTGGCGGTTGGCAAACAACTGAAAGGTGCATTACCGCCACCCACTGGTCTGGAGTGTGGACGAGATCCCCACCCCCTATCCCCTCACATTCCACTCCTCAGATCCTATGGAGCAGGTTTGTCACCATCATATACTCCAACAATAGATCCCAGCTGTGATCCCCTGAGCGCTTCGCCAACACCCCACCAATACAACCCACTCCAACCCCACCTAAAGCCCTCTGCAATACCTCTCTCTCCCCAACATACTTCCTGCACGACAATAACACATGCTCCACCGTTTCCTCCTCTCCACAGTAATCACACCGCCCAGTTGCATGTTTCCCCACCAGAAAAAGTGAACGATTTAACCCCGCGTGCCCACACCTCAGCCTCGTGATGACCCTCTCCTGTGTCCTACTCCGACCCCCATACACTACGGTCCCAACCACTGGTGTGTACTTGAACAGACCCCGGCCCCTCCGTTCTGCATTCCATGCTGCCTGCCACCTCCTCTTCACCTGCTGCTTAATCTCCCTTTTCCTCTTCCTTGTTCCGGTTCTTGTTCTTTTTTTTTTTTGGTGGTTGTAACTCAATGAAATTGTGCATTACCGCCACCAACCGGATTGGAGTGTAGATCGGGATTTATTAAATAAAATTTCTCTTAGGTCTATATCTATAAAACAAATTTAAAAAAATAAAACTAATAAAACCTAAAATCTCTATAATACGTCTCTTAAATCATATGTGGATCTCTTCTCTTCATCTTGATATTAATTTCTACATAGGTCCTTTAGAACTTGTTTCCTGACTTTGCGCCTGACTCAATTCTTTTTGAATTTGCTCCCAAAAAAGACCCTTCACCTCCAATAACTTTTCCGCTCCCTTAACTATTATTATTATTTTCTCTGTTTTGCTTTTAGCTTGGTCTTAACAATTGAAGACATGGGCAATGAATAAAATCTATTTTTCAGTACTCAACCCTTTAGTTTGACTGCTCCATCCCAACTCTAGAAGTTTGGTTAACGATTGTTCTCAGAATCCTCTACTCTCCTTTCTCCTTGCACTACAAACATAGAAGGTTGGTAATTTCTCTCCGATTCTTCTCCTCTGCTTTCTCCTTGCACTTTCTTTACTGCCTCTGCATATGTTATGTTATTTTGTTTTGCTGAATTTTCATTGCTCATTTCTTAACTTCACATCCTCCATATGCCACGCTATGAGCCCCTCCACAGTTGCAGCATTTAGCTTGCACATTATCCCCACATTCTTCATACGTATGAACTCCTCCACATTTAGCGCATCTTTGTTTCCCCCTACAAACTGCGGCAATATGCCCGTATTTCTGGCATTTGTAGCAACAAAGCGGTGGTGGTACATAAAGCCCTTAACCTAAAGCTAATATAGCCTATTTTAACCCTTTCGGGTAAGAATGAACCCTGAAACTCCACGAGTACTGATACTCTTTTCTTTACGTCCATTTACTGTTCTAAACAGTCTCTTAATTCTCCTCACTTCTCCTCCTTCGATAATCTTTGCAGTTTTGTCCATTTCTTCTTCTATCGGTATGCCTGTTATCACTCCCCATTTAAATCTATCCTCACCCAATACGTTTCTCTCAATCACTGTTTTCCTGCCGATATTTTCTATCTGCAACGCCATATTTTTCTGTTTTGAGTTTTGACATTTAAAAAACAAACTTCCATCTCAAAGGATTTTAGCCATTTCAATGTCTCCTACTTTCTTTTTCAACTCCCTGGTCAAAGCCATTAGACTTAAGTTGATATTTTCATTTTCATCTTTCCGCCTAAATTTCAATATTATTTAAAATTCTTCTCCCACCAATTTCTTACGAACTGATCGCGATTCTTTACTATCAGAGCTACTTTCCTCCAAACTTCGTTTATTACTTTTATTACCTGGTTTCCTCACCTGCTCTTCTATCCTCACTTTTCCTCTACCCCGTCCTCTCCTGCTAGCTACTCTCCTCCGTTCCTCAACATCCATGCCATCCTCATCCTCAGAATTCCCTCCACTACTACTCGCCGCCATCATCGAGGCAACATGCATTTGGCAAATGGAAAATCAAGCGTTAGCGTCATATTAGGCTATCTTACGTGCTTAACCCTCCTGTTATCCTTGGGGTCAATTTGACCCCATTCAATGTTTGACGTATCTAAATAAATGGTTGACATTATTTTTTTTGCTTGTTATTTCATGACTTTTCCTAATTCAATGAGGACAAATGGGTAAACGTAAAATTAACATGATGATATGTTTTTAATGTCCTGTACACACTTTGTACGCATCAGTGTTCCTTGGGGTCAATTTGACCCCAGGCTACTTTAACTGTATAAAACATATAAAAATGTCAACATTTTACACATATTTGTTTTGATTGTTTAGGATGATATTGAAGTGACTATTATATGCAAATGTATAATCTTAAAAGGTCCCTAATCTTACATACCATACCTGCAGTGCGAGAACCACTTATAATGCACATGGGGGAGGGGAGAATACCCACGAGAACTCTGATATTTCCAGCCAAATGGGGAGGGGGTGGGGTGTGCATATAACCCACATCGCGAGAACTCTGATATTCATGGTTCCTGCGAGGACATTGGCAGTTAGGGGAGGAGCTAACATATAAAAGCTTACATAGCAGCCTTCTAAACCATTTCTCTTGATTCTCTGTGTGGTTTCTCTTCATGTTCTCTGTCAATTGAAAATGACCTCGAAGAAAAGGTTTTCTGTCAGTGAAGTTTTGTCACAGCTCTTTGAAAGTGACATAGAAGAGAATGTGTCTGAGACAGAGGATAATGTTGAGGAGGATCCTGATTATGAGGCATCCTCCTCTGATGAGAATGAGACTTTTGGTGCAGATGCTCCTGTTGTCTCTCAACCACAAGCAGAGACGTTACTTTCCAAAAATGGAAAGTTATCATGGTCCCGCTCCCCTCTTGAACAACAGGGTAGGCTTAGTGCTGCTAATGTCATAAAAATGGTTCCAGGCCCCACCAGATACGCTGTCAGCCATGTCCAAGACATAAAGTCAGCATTCGAGCTCTTCATAACACCATCAATTGAGAAGGATATACGTGAGATGACGAATTTAGAGGGGAGGCGCGTGTATGGGGACAGTTGGAAGGAGTTGGATGGGACCAATTTGCAAGCCTACATTGGGTTGCTCATTTTGGCAGGAGTGTACAAATCAAAAGGAGAAGCAACAGCAAGCCTTTGGAATGCTGACACTGGAAGGGCAATATTTCCAGCCACCATGTCTCTAAAGACATTCTATGTTATCTCTCGTGTCATACGCTTTGATGACAGAGAAACAAGACAGGGCTGACGAGAGCGTGACAAACTCGCAGCAATACGGAATGTATGGGACAAGTGGGTTCAGCAATTACCCTTGCTTTACAACCCAGGCCCCCACGTGACTGTGGATGAATGTCTGGTTGCGTTTCGTGGGCGCTGTCCCTTCAGACAATACATACCGAGCAAACCGGCCAAATATGGTATTAAAATATGGGCAGCATGCGATGCACAGTCCAGCTATGCCTGGAATATGCAGGTGTACACTGGCAAAGCCCCTGGGGAAGCACCTGAAAAAAATCAGGGCATAAGGGTGGTACTGGACATGGCTGAGGGACTGAATGGTCATAACATTACGTGTGACAATTTTTTCACCTCATATGCCCTGGGAGAGGAACTGCTAAAACGGAAAGTAACCATGTTGGGGACAGTCAGAAAAAACAAGCCAGAGCTTCCCTCTGAGCTTCTTGCCATGAAGAACAGGAAGGTAACATCTTCAATGTTTGCCTTCACTGACAGAGCCACTGTCGTCTCCTATTGCCCCAAGAAAGGGAAAAATGTCCTGCTGATGAGCACCATGCACAAAGATGCTGTCCTGAGCACCAGAGAAGACAGAAAACCACAAATGGTCTTGGATTACAATGGGACAAAGGGAGGGGTTGATAACCTGGATAAGGTCACAGCCACATACAGCTGCCGACGCATGACTGCCCGTTGGCCCCTTGTCATTTTTTTTAACATCATTGATGTGAGTGCCTACAATGCCTTCGTAATATGGAGGGAAATAAACATGGACTGGAACAGCGGAAAACTGAATCGAAGGAGGATTTTCCTGGAGCAGCTGGGTTACGCGCTGGTGAAACCTCATATCAAGAGAAGACAGAGCCTTCCAAGAGCATCTACAGCTGCTGCAACTGTTGTGAATGACATCCAAAAGGAGACACACAACCCAACTGCACCAGTGGTTCAGACTGCAGGCAAGAAACGTGGCAGGTGCCAGGTCTGTCCCAACAGAAATGACTCCAAGACCAGTAACACCTGTGTGAAATGCAAGAAATACATCTACAAGGAGCACACACACATTCTCTGCACATCATGTGCACAGTAGTGCAGACAAAAGGATGGAATTTACCTTTGGTGACCTGAAAGAAAAATGCTGTTCATATTCTGGCAAACTCACGTTATAACTTTGTTTACTATTTCACATACATATTTGCATACTGTACATAGAAAAATTCCTGACTCAATGCTCAAATTGACAAGGTGTTTTTTTGTAAATTTGTGTTACAGTATGTGTTCCTTATTGATGTTCTGATGATGATGATGTTCTGTTTTACAAATAAAATTGTTGCAAATGGTTGAAATTGTGTTTGTTTTTCCTGGGGTAATATTGACCCCGAACACAATACATGTTACTATCCTTGATAATAGAAATTGTTTTTTTAAATGCCGATAATTGTACTTAGAAATAATATAGATCCTTTAACAACAGCAAAAAGATCTTTCTTTAAAATTTTATGTCAATCTGTGAGATTTTATGGTGATTTATATATTTTTCGATAGTCACATAATAGGTATTCTGGATGTATAATGGGGTGGGTGGGGGGGAAGTGGGGGTAATGTTTTATTTAAATGGTTATTTAGGTAGTCAACAAAGAAACATAAAGCACCTGAAACATAAATTTGGGTAACAGTTTTGATTATGATCATTTTCTGGAGGTTTAAACTGCTGGGGTCAAAATGACCCCAAGGATAAAGGGTGTAAAGTAAATTTGAGGATAACAGGAGGGTTAACTACAGTATAATGTTTTGCTTATTTTTCCATGAATAAACATAGCTTTTGTTAGTTATAAAAATGAGTGTCATTATGGAATAGCGCTTTTAATAAGTGGAAAAGAACAGTAAATTTGTGTGGGTGTGCCTGTGACGTGGCAGATGTGGACAGTGGTAGCCTAGATAATTTATAGGCCTACACGTCACACCTTCCGAGAAAAGGCTTCCGCAAAGGCTTCACTTGTGTTTCCTCACTGAAGCATCCTCCAGGAGCCTCCTCATCAAAGAGGGTAGGCGGAGCAAGAGGTCACACTTCAGGGCTGGAACGTCCGCATTTGTAACTTGTTAGACAGACAACAGGCGCTCATTGAATGACTGGAGGTCAATTTGTTTTTACAAAACAGTTCGCTAAACGGGTCATTATCAGACGGATGAAATCAAGTCTACATTTTCTTTTTAGATTATATATGCCAAGGTTGTCAGGACTGCTTACAAGCATTATGATTTTGACTATTCAACGAAAATAAACTTTGGCTAGCGCAGGTCAGATGCGCGCCACTCTAAGCATACGTTATGTAACTTTAGTTGCTAAGCTAACTGAAAACACTACTGCGCATGATCACTTCCTCTTGTGTGGATGAAAAATCCAACGGGAAAAAGCGCCAGTTGCGTAACTTATATCTAAAATCTTTGCTTTTCATTCCCCACTCCTCGCTCTGCCATGTAGCATTTAGCGGTTTGGAATGTCCTTAAAGGTGGCGAACCTTGATCGATTTCTGGGTCAGGCGAGGACCGAGGAGAAGACAGATAAAAAAAAGCGATTGGAATCCACCCTAGGTGATTGATTATTATGCACCCAGATGGATGAATGAAAACTGATTTAAGGTCCATATTATTAATTCATTCTTTTTTTGGTTCTTCATATACATTTTGTCTCTGCTGTGAGTATTGCATGCAGTTGAAAAGTGCATGTTCCACATTCTCTCTCATGACAGGTTGTCTGGTTGGGTGTTTTTAAATTAGCTGTAACAATGAATTTAGCTTTGTATGACCTAGTCTTAATCTATTTACGATGCATCTTTCCTGTTTCTTCCTAATGGTCTGATAACTCCAGCTGTCTTTTGAATTTGGTGACTTTTGCACCTTTATCCCATTTCTCCTGCCACAGTTTCTTTATTTTATGCCAGATAATTGGTTTTGCCTGCTTTACTAATCGGAATTTATAGATGTATATTCTCCCGTTTTTAAAGTTCCCTTAGCATGTCAACCGACTCATGTCCCTCAACCCCCAAATGTGATCCACAAAAACTGAACAGCAATACCAAGTTTGTTTATTCTAAACAATGTTTGCAGTACTTCATATAATATGTCCCGTCTACAACTAGATTAAAGATTAAATGAGTTTAGATCAGCACTGCACTTCTGAATAAATTACCTGCATAATTGGCTGTACTTCCTCTATTGCAATGAATTGTCATAATTCATTTTCAAAACATTTTCCACTAAATCAGCAATATGCTCAAATCTACTATTGGTTGAGGTAGAATCCAAGATGGTCATGCTGGTATTGTTAAAGTAGGGCAGAAATTCCACTCAGACATTTTCATTTTGTTAGCCATTTCACCACCTACCCTCATAAAACACTAATTTTTTTTACTTTAGCCGTTTCCCCAACATTGTTTCATAATTTCGATTGTAGAATGACCCTCTTTTTATCCCTGCAAATTAGTCTAGTAATTAGCCATGACATGTTTTCATAAAAAGGTACAAAAAAATAAAAAGCGATTGGTTAATGATGACCTCACTCAAGTTATAAAGTCTGCAGATACAAAAACCTGAATCAAAAACACACTAAAATGGCAGCTTGCTTTTGAGAGCGCAAAAGTAAAATGGACACATCTGAAGGTAAACAAACAGAATTAGATGATTTAGATTATCTACTTGCCATAAGAACTTTTGCTAGGGTTTATTTACCACACATTCACCTACCACATGTCCACCATAATTAAATTTTTTGTTATTTATTGTCATTGAGATAAATTTGATGAAGTAAATAAATAGTAATAAAATATTACACGTTCAGACAAATTAAAAATGATTAACAGTTCACACCCAATAAGAGTCAAATTAAATTACTTTAATTTGAGTCAAGTATTATTTCTTGCACAATTTGTGTTATGAGCGACAAGCAACAGGAATTAAACTACATTTACAAATGGGTAGTACAGGAGAAAACAACACATTACAGCCTCAACATTGGCAGTAAAAGAACTGAAAATTACTTTAAGTTTACAATAGAGTTTACAATAGAGATTGCCAAACAGATTTCACATTTCTTTCATATTTTTCATAAATGACACTGGTTTCAATTACATCAGAAATTACCAACCTTCGGACTACTAGGGAACTACTTTAAAAAAATAAAATGGCCACAAACATTTGTTATTAAAAGAAATGGGATTGCACTGTTTTTAAATACGGCCAGCAAAGAATATCACAGGGGAACTATACAGTTCACTAATAGGTTTCGTATAAAACTGTCTGCAGGTCACACAAATAATTCATTACAAGTGCACATTTCCACCAGAAATAAAAATGTAACAAAAATAAAAATTTCTATGAGGAGTCGGTACCCTTTAGTGGGGCCTTGATAAGAAGGCTCTGTGGAAAAGTCCCTTTAGCCTGTACAAAATCTGTATGGTTTTTCACCAGAATAACTTTACTGCTGGTGATTTTAATTTGAATATATTTTAATATAGGCTATGCTTGATTGAAACGGTTCATGGAAAACAGTTCAATGCTTAAAATTATGGTTCATAATATTAAGAAAGGTTTAAAAACCCATGTGAACGAGTGCATATAAATAAAACTAAACTTTAAGAACATAATTTGCAATTTAGTCATTGTGTATAGTGAATTTCACACAGTAAGCAAACCTCCCACATTGGTTACACTCAATTAGTTTTTGATGGAATTTTCTGGTGTTGAGATCAAACCTTCCACTGAGTACATGTAAAGGGTTTTTTTGATGAACACTGAAAACATTTCCTACAAAAAGTAGCCTACATCACAAACTATGCTTTCATAAAATACTTCCCACAATTAGAATTTGTCAGGCATTTTACCTGTATGAATTCTCAGGTGGCGACTTAATTGATACGTTTGGGCAAAACACTTCTCACATTGAATACATTTGTAGGGCTTTTCACCTGTATGACTTCTCAGGTGGCGAATTAATTGAGACTTTTGTGCAAAACATTTCTCACACTGAATACATTTGTAGGGCTTTTCACCTGTATGAATTCTCTGGTGAGTCTTTAAATTACTTATTGTGCAAAAGCACTTTGCACACTGAATACATTTGTAGGGCTTTTCACCTGTATGAATTCTCTGGTGGACATTTAAATAAGATCTTGAGGAAAAGCACTTCCCACACTGCGTACACTTATACTGCCTTTTTTGCATAATTGTGGTCTGATTATTTTTATTGTTTATCTCACAGTGATGATTTAAGTCCCCACATTGGGTCAATAGATCATAAAATTCTTCTTTTTTACAGTTTGTGTTTGGCTCTCCTGCACATTGCCATGGTTCAGTCTGGTCTTTGTGATCAACACCAGCTCCATTCATCACATTATTCATGGGATCACTCACTAAACTTTTACTGGATTCACACTTAATTTTCTTTGATTTATTAGTATATTTGTAGGGCTTTACACGTCTATGAATTCTCTGGTGGATTTTTAAATAAGATATTAAGGAAAAGCACTTTGCACACTGAGTACACTTGTATGGCTTTTCATCTGTATGAATTGTCTGGTGCCTCCTTAAAGTAGATATTCTGGAAAAGCACTTCCCACATTGACTACATTTGTAGGGCTTTTCACCTGTATGAATTCTCTGGTGGCTCTTTAAATTACTTCTTGCGCAAAAGCCCTTCGCACACTGAATACATTTATAGGGCTTTTCACCTGCATGAATTCTCTGGTGGACATTTAAATAAGATATTGTGGAAAAGCACTTCCCACACTGTGTACACTTGTATGGCTTTTCACCAGTATGAATTCTCAGGTGTATATTTAAACCATATTTTGTTCTCAAACACTTTGCACACTGTGTACACTTATACTCATTTTTATTCTTTGGAATTTCACCTTTACTTCTATTAATTTTGTTTTTACTTGAATCAATGATCATGGGTTCAATTACCACATTCATTCTCCTACAATATGTATGTTTGTTGCTATCGTTTGTACTTTCCTGGACAATTCTGGTCTGATTATTTTCATTGTTTATGTCCCAGTGATGATTTAAGTCCCTACACTGGGTTAATAGATAATGAATTTCTTCTTTTTTATAGTTTGGCTCTCCTGCACATTGCCATGGTTCAATCTCTTCTTTGTGATCAACACCAGCTCCATTCATCACAGTATTCATGAGGTCACTCACTAAACTTTCACTGGATTCACACTTCATATAATCAGATTTAATATCAACACAATTGATATCCTGCAAGTCACTGATGTGTTCTGCCTTAAGGTATCCTCCATCATCAGCCTCAGTTTTGATTTGATCAGGATGCAGATGGGTTACATATCCAAGCTCTGTACTGTCAAGGCTCTCTGTCTTAATAAGATCCCCAGTGTGGGTGGAGCCCAGATCAGTTTCTATTTTAATCAGAGATGTGTGTTTGTGGTGTACATCACTGACCCCGCTGTTTGCTGTAACACACTCTGGCTCCAGTGTGTTGAGTTCTGGTGCAGCACACTCTGTCTCTGACTCTGCCATGTGGACAGACTCCAGTCCACTAAGTTGCTCTTCTTTCTGTCTGATACCGTGCTGCCCAGTGAGCTCTGGTAGTGTTGTCTCAGTGTCCCGTCTCAGACAGACTCCTGCCTGCATCATACCGCTGCTCAAAGGTGTGCAGAAGTGCAGCTCCTGGAGGGAAACAGGAGAAGGGATTTAGCCTTAATCAAACAGGTCCTACTGCAGCAGCTGACACATTCTTTACACTCTGCAGTCCTGCAAATGCCTGACTGACTGCTCTTGCATTATGAGGCGGGGGAAACAGTTTTAACGTCAAATGGCTCTTTGTGTATTCTTTTTAGTGTTTTATTAATTTAGAGTTGAAAAAAACACCCTTTCTGAAGTGCCTCAGAATGTGTGCAGGTTTGCACTTGTGTTCATTTCAGCTTCCTTTGTTTGCGAGAAAATAAAATCCTGCCACAAAGAAAAAACCAGTAATACACAAGACCTTGTAATCCAGCAGCCTGAAGACCAGGCTGGCCGTGGCAGAAGGACAATTCCCCTTAGTCCGTTCACGACCCTGTCTTGGGTTATGGAGTTGCCTTGAATTTAAATATAAGTGACATCATAAATATCAATGCAACTTAAAAAGAAAATAATAATAAGTTGTCCACTAACAAATGCCACAGGTCTGACATATTGAACATGACTCAAGAAGATGAATGTAAAAGAGAATTATTAATTATCTACCATACATTTCAGGAAAACTACAAAATACATTTTCAGTGTCCGTTTGCTTGAAATAATTTGTTTTGGCAAATTTAAACTTGCCATGTACGCAAGTGCAATTCAGACAAATAATGACCCGTACCCAAATATAACATTTCCGGCTTAATTTATTCCAAAACAACCGATCAGAAAATTCCAATTTCAGAAAAATTCTGGAAAAACCAGGATGGGTGCCAAAACACAGGATGTTGCACCAGACTGCAGTAAGGTTGTACTGCAACTACTAAACTAAGGAAATGTGTTTCCTAAAAGCTGTATCCTAAAATTATAACAAGCTGTCACTTAGGGCATGTTGGTATGTGCTAGATGAATGTAAAATTTCCCTCGGAGAATGGCAGCATTTGTTTTAAAAACTACAGAGTAATGTCATCCCAGGGCAGAACAAGACTGAAGACTGTTTTGGGATGGGATGGCAGCTGTGATTGATTGTAATCTGTACAGCTGCTGCCTAATGCCTCATTATTGGGCTAAATAAAAAGCCTGGCTCTCAGGCCAAAGAGAAACTGTTTTTGGGATGTTGTTGCATGTGTGTTTCGGTTTCTTTCTGTGCCTTTTCTTTGAGGTTTTGGTTCAGTTTATTCCTCAATTAAAAGGCAACAAGCCAAATCTCTTTCCATTTCTTTTGACTTTGTCTTGACTGTTCACTGAGTGGCAGTGGCCACCCCCAGCCCCGCATCAGTCTTTAGTTTTTGTTGTATTCTGAAAACGAACTTGACAGTACTGGCCTCTTCAGTTCTTTTACTGCCAGTGTAGACGCTGCATTGTGTATGCCAGCTAAAGCCGATCATTAGACTTCAGTTCAGACAGTATGTATTGATCATTAGACTTCAGTTCAGACAGTATGTATTGTTTATGAAATGGTTTTACATTGCGTGTGCACATGCCAAGGCCTTTATGCCATATAAATGCTTCTTTTCTCCTTTACTACCCGTTTGTAAATGTAGTTTAAGTCCCGTTGCACACAACTCAAAACACTAATTGTGCTAAAAATAAATTTGACTCATGTGGAGTGTAAACCGCTTTAATCATTTTAAATGGAGTGATCACCTTTATCCCATGATGAAACATTTCTATCCTGATGGGAGTGGTCTCTTCCAGAATGACAACGCCCCCATCCCCAGGGCACGATGGGTCACTGAATAGTTTGACGAGTATGAAAATGATGTGAATCATATGCTATGGCCTTCACAGTCACCAGATCTCAACCCAATTGAACACCTATGGGAGATTTTCGACGAACGTGTAAGACGGCGCTCTCCACCACCATCACCAAAACACCAAATGAGGGAATATCTTTTGGAAGAATGGTGTTCCATCCCTCCAGTACAGTTAAAGTCGAGAATCTAGAATCTGGCCCAATACCTTACTAAGACACTGTTGGTTTTGTGTGTGTGTGTGTGTGTGTGTGTGTGTGTGTGTGTCATAAATATACAGGTGCAGCACAAAAATTTGAATATCGTGAAAAAGTTCAATATTGTTTGTCACTCATGTCAGAAAGTGAAACTCGTATATTATATAGATTCATTACACATAGTGAAATATTTCAAGCCTTTATTTCTTGCAATTTTGATGATTATGGCATACAGCTAATGAAAACCCAAATTCAGTGTCTCAATTTGACCTGTATATATGAATATATAAATTTGATGTGTAAAATGCAAGATATAAAGTTAATTATTAATATTATTCCTACTTGTAGTAGAGGAGGTGTTGTGGTACCAATACTGGTAGCCTAGTGGTATATAAAATTCAAAGAATTTTAAGGCTGGTCTGTCACCTGCCCACCGCCTATTTTCCAAAGAAGGGAAGGTCTTATATTCACCAAACTAATAGTGGCGAAATAGCTTCTCATTCCAGGTATATTCTCCAAGTTTCACTATCCTACCTCCAAATCTGTCCATTTTAATGCAGAGAAACTTTATCTGACGGTTGAATTGAGTCCCATTGAAGGCCTCACATTCACCAAACTAATTAATACTGGTGAAATATCTCACCATACAAGTTCACCATCCTATCTCCAAATCTGTCCATTAAAAATAGGGTGAGACATTATCTGATGGCTAAATTAATTGGACTCAGGTTCACCAAGCTAATACTGGTTAAACATCAAACTATACAGAGGTGGCTTTCCCGATTCCGACGTGTCTTCAGAATTCACGACACAGTTCACGATCATTTTGAAGATATGTCTTGAAATTTTCACGACTCTTCCCAAAGTATATCGTGGACAGAATATTTCAAGACACACTTAAACGACAAACTAAGTAACACAGACCCGACAGGTCGATGTAGAAAAGCCGATTCACACCACAGAAAGCATCACACATCGTTATCAGCCACTTTCCCAAAAGGATTATCGAGTTATGATCATTTTTGAATATTTTTTCTTTGCTTTTCATTTGAAATCTGACCAAACCTAACGGACAAAAAAAAGACAGTGACAAAGAGAAGAGCGAGCAAGAAAAATAAATATAAGTAAATAATAGGCTTGTAAGGCTACTAAGTAGATCTACGAAGGGATCTTTTCGGCTTATATGGTAAAAGCAGATTACATATATACACTGGTGCAAGTCCATTTAAAGCTTTAAAGGTCAGAAGCAAAACCTCAGTCTATCCTATGCTTAATTGGTAGCCAATTGCTTGCCAACACTCCCGTATTTCCATTCTTTAGACCCATTTCCCCACCTCGCCCTTTTTTTTATTTCTCCTCTATTTCACCAGTGAGTTTTTGCGACATGTAAATGTAATTATATGAGTTCAAGCGCAAAAGTAAAATGGATTGAAATTTAACTAAGATAATCAGGTGAGTTTTAGTCAATGTATTTGTCTAAATGCATACACTGAACTTTTTCTTGGGTTTAACTACCACAAGTTCACCCACATTGGTATATTTGGGAATAGAAGTCTCCTGCAGCAATAGAAGAGGATTCTAACTCAAAAGAAGGGGGAATGGATTATTCAGAAAGTAATTGAATCAGAAGTGTTTTATAAAGCGTTTTTCACTATTTGGCACCATATCCACCATAATTTACAGATCAGTTATTTATCTTAATTGAGATGATATATTTCTTTAAAAAACTACATCTTCAGACAAATTCAAAACATTTAAAATTATTAAACCAGTTTACACTCCACACGAGTCAAATTTATTTCTAGCACAATTAGTGTTTTTAGTTATGTGCAACCGGACTTAAACTACATTTACAAACGGGTGTAGTAAAAGAAAGAAATTTACATGGCATAAGTCAAATCAAATTTTATTTATAGAGCACATTTCAGACAGAAAGCAACTCGATGTGCTTCACACAAGCACTTACACAGAAACCATACAAACTCAATGTGCTTTACACAAGCAGTTACACAGAAACCATACAACAAAGAAAATAAAAGTAACATAAGTACCATAAAATCAAAGTAAAACAATTACAATTTTCTTAATCAAAAGCTGCACTGAAAAGATAGTTTGAGTTTTTTCTTAAAACTGTAATGATTCAGTATTTTCTAAAGTCAACTGGCAGGTTATTCCAAAGAGAGGGTGCATAGAAACTGAAAGCTGCTTGCCCTACAGTTTTGGTTTCAACTCTTGGAATAATTAATCCAGATGATCTAATAGGTTCATAATCCTGGAGCATATCACATATGTACTGTGGTGCAAGGCCATTAAGAGATTTGTAAAACAAAAAAATAATTTTTAAATGAATTCTGGAGCCAATAGGTAGCCAGTGTAATGACTTTAGGACAGGTTTAATATGCCAGTGTAATGACTTTAGGACAGGTTTAATATGCCAGTGTAATGACTTTAGGACAGGTTTAATATGCCAGTGTAATGACTTTAGGACAGGTTTAATATGCCAGTGTAATGACTTTAGGACAGGATTAATATGCCAGTGTAATGACTTTAGGACAGGTTTAATATGCCAGTGTAATGACTTTAGGACAGGTTTAATATGCCAGTGTAATGACTTTAGGACAGGTTTAATATGCCAGTGTAATGACTTTAGGACAGGTTTAATATGCCAGTGTAATGACTTTAGGACAGGTTTAATATGCCAGTGTAATGACTTTAGGACAGGTTTAATATGCCAGTGTAATGACTTTAGGACAGGTTTAATATGCCAGTGTAATGACTTTAGGACAGGTTTAATATGCCAGTGTAATGACTTTAGGACAGGTTTAATATGCCAGTGTAATGACTTTAGGACAGGTTTAATATGCCAGTGTAATGACTTTAGGACAGGTTTAATATGCCAGTGTGATGACTTTAGGACAGGTTTAATATGCCAGTGTGATGACTTTAGGACAGGTTTAATATGCCAGTGTAATGACTTTAGGACAGGTTTAATATGCCAGTGTAATGACTTTAGGACAGGTTTAATATGCCAGTGTAATGACTTTAGGACAGGTTTAATATGCCAGTGTAATGACTTTAGGACAGGTTTAATATGCCAGTGTAATGACTTTAGGACAGGTTTAATATGCCAGTGTAATGACTTTAGGACAGGTTTAATATGCCAGTGTAATGACTTTAGGACAGGTTTAATATGCCAGTGTAATGACTTTAGGACAGGTTTAATATGCCAGTGTGATGACTTTAGGACAGGTTTAATATGCCAGTGTGATGACTTTAGGACAGGTTTAATATGCCAGTGTAATGACTTTAGGACAGGTTTAATATGCCAGTGTAATGACTTTAGGACAGGTTTAATATGCCAGTGTAATGACTTTAGGACAGGTTTAATATGCCAGTGTAATGACTTTAGGACAGGTTTAATATGCCAGTGTAATGACTTTAGGACAGGTTTAATATGCCAGTGTAATGACTTTAGGACAGGTTTAATATGCCAGTGTAATGACTTTAGGACAGGTTTAATATCTTAATTTTTTCTCGTCTTTGTTAAAACTTGTGCTGCCGCATTTTGTATTAGCTGCAGACGACCAAACATTTTCTTCAAAAGACCTGAGAAAAAGGCGTTACAATAATATAGCCTGCTTGAAATAAACGCATGCACAAGTTTCTCTGCATCAGCCTGTGAAACGAAGCTCCTTGGCTCCTTGGCGCAGATGGCAAATTTGGTCAATTCTCACCTATTTAGGGGGTGCTCTGTTTAAGGCTTTATAAACGAAACTAGACTGTTTGACCATTTACAATACGAATTTAGATTTGTTTATTTTCATAATTTAAGTCAAAATAAAGTGCCACAAATTCAAAGAAAAAAAAGTTTTTCTTTAGTTTGCAACAAAATACTGAGAGCTACATAAATTAAATCTGCAATGTATATACATTTCCTGGATCATAAACTCCATGTCCACAAGTTTAGCAAGATCTGAGGATGATATGCAGAACTACTAAAGGTATATGATGCAAAATATAGGCAGTGTACCCTGTTGTCCATTAGTGTCTCCAGATCTATCCAAATGGCTAAATTGTGCACTGCTCGAAAATAAAAAAAAGAAGATATTCAACTACAAATCAACAGTTTTGGCTCATAAAACTCAATTTTGCATCATTTTCAAGTGGGAATTACTATATTTTCATCAGTATAGGGGGTAGATATGTATGGGTCCAAAACCCCGATGGAAAAAATTAATAAAATTAGTTGTGTCCATTATAAAGCATAAACATTTGCTCCTTCTGATGGTTTAAGATTGAATTATGGATTAAAACACTGATATCACAGTGTTATACACCTAACTATGTTGCCTAATTTTATATGATGAATAAATATATTTATGAACTCAAACATAGATGCTTTTGTCCACTATGACACGCATGGGTAGGTATAGACTAGGTGGGGGGTTGCTTGTTAAATAGACTTGCTACGGGGAAATAGTGAGACTTAGAAACTCCGTATTCAGCAGAAATCATCACAAATAGTCTACCAATAATATTAAAACACAGAGTTTGTGATTCCCACCAATAGTTTGGCTGCAGTAGCAACAAATGTCTCAGTTGAGCAAAATGGTGACACCGGCACTATTATCACTATGCATCTACGCAAATGGGTTAAGGTCAGAGTCTAGGATTACTCCTAAGATTCTTACTTGCACCTTGCTATTAAGGGACAACAGAGTCTAGATAGATGCAGAGTTTTACTCTCTGAGCCTTTGCACCAAGGACAAAAATGCTCTTCTTCTCTGCCAAAAAACTGTCCTCCTTGCTTGTCGCATTTTAGTGAAATTGACAATGAGGCGCTTGAAGAAATAATGCAGCACCTTAAATCATCTACTTGCTCATTAGATCCTGCACCCTCTAGCTTTTTAAAAGGTAACTTTAGTCATTTATCTTCAGAACTACTGCAAATAGCTAACTGTTCACTCCGGACTGGCCTTTTTCCAAAATCTTTAAAAACTGCAGTCATTAAACCTCTTTTAAAAAAGAAGTTTTTACCCATTCAAATTAAATAATTAACACCCTATTTCTAACCTTCCCTTCATTAGTAAGATCCTTGAGAAGGCTGTTTCTAATCAACTTAACAATTTTTTAAACCAAAACTGCCTTTTTGACACTTTTCAGTCTGGTTTTAGACCCCATCAAGCACAAATCAAAGTTTTAAATGACATTCGCGTAAACAGTGACTCTGTTAAAATCTAAAATCTCTGTTCTTGTTGTTGGATCTCAGTGCAGCTTTTGATATTATAGATAATCAAATAGTCAATGACAGACTACACCATTGGATTGGGCTCTCGGGCACAGCTTTAAACTGGTTTAAATCTTACCTACAAGATAGATTACTTTGTAACCATTAATAACTACCAATCAGAACGGACTACTCTGACCTCCGGGGTCCCCCAAGGTTCCATCCTTGGTCCTCTGTTGTTCAACTTATATATGCTCCCCCTCGGTCAAATCTTTCAAAAGGTACCAAATGTCATACCACAGCAATGCGGATGACACACAAATTTACCTGTCATTTACTCCTGACGACTATAACCCCATTGACTCTCTATACCAGGGGTAGGCAACCCTGGTCCTTGAGAGCCGCAGGGTCTGCTGGTTTTTGTTTTCACCTTAAATATGACAATTACTCAGACCAGAAAAACCAGGTGAGGCGTTAACTGTGTAATCAACTGCTTTAATTGATCAATTAAGTTGCGAGTAACAACTAAAACCAGCAGACCCTGCGGCTCTCCAGGACCAGGGTTGCCTACCCCTGCTCTATACCAATGCTTAAAGCAAGTAAACAGCTGGATGTGTCAAAACCTTCTCCAGCTAAACAAAGACAAAACCGAAATGATTGTTTTCGGGAGCAAAGAACAGACAAAAAAGCTCTCCACCTTGACACTCTTGGTTTACGAACAACCATGCATGCCAGAAACCTAGCTGTACTCATTGACTCTGATCTCAACTTTGATAACCATGTCAAGTCGATAACCAAATCTGCCTTTTATCATCTTAAAAATATAGCAAGAGTCAGAGGCTTTATGTCTAAACAAGACCTAGAAACCCTCATTCACGCCTTAATTTCAAGTATGGTTGATTACTGTAATGCTCTCTTCACTGGTCTCTCAAAAAAGTCAATTAAACGGCTCAATCTTATTCAAAACACCGCTGCCAGGCTTCTTACAAGGACTAAAGGAAGTGCACACATCACTCCAGTCCTTAGATCATAACACTGGCTTCCAGTCCTTAGATCATTACAGTGGCTTCCAGTCCTTAGATCATTGCAGTGGCTTCCAGTCCTTAGATAATTACACTGGCTTCCAGTCCTTAGATCATTACAGTGGCTTCCAGTCCTTAGATCATTACACTGGCTTCCAGTCCTTAGATCATTACACTGGCTTCCAGTCCTTAGATCATTACACAGGCTTCCAGTCCTTAGATCATTACACTGGCTTCCAGTCCTTAGATCATTACACTCAATTCCAGTCCTTAGATCATTACACTCAATTCCAGTCCTTAGATCATTACACTGGCTTCCAGTCCTTAGATCATTACACTCAATTCCAGTCCTTAGATCATTACACTCAATTCCAGTCCTTAGATAATTACACTGGCTTCGAGTCCTTAGATCAGGGGTTCCCAAAGTGGGGGTCGGGACCCCCCGGGGGGTCGCGAAACGCAGAGGGGGGGTCGCGAGATGATTTCCAGAAATCAAAGAAAATTTTAAAAATTATTACAAATGGCACATTTTAACTATAATTGTAAAAAAGATGAAATTAGTAGTTGAAATTAAAATAAAACCATGCAAATAAATGCTCCTCCTCCTGATTTGACCCCCTGATTTGAGGTGATTTACGACAGATTAACGACACATCATTCGAGGTGACAGGTCACTTTACAGCGCTAGAGTGAACAGTTTTTCAGAGCTAGCTTAAAATAAATACACCAGGCTTTATGCCCAGGATATTAAGTTTTAAAAATGAAACGTTGGTTAATACCGACCAGAGACAAAGCAGACAGGCCAGCAGAGGAGAGCGGAGAAACACCGGCAGAAACACCGGCAGGAGGAGGAGACCGCCGTAAGGTGATTCAAAAGCAGTCCGACCAGCCTTACTCCAAGTCTCGCAAGTATCGGGAGGAATATATCCAGTATGGATTCACATGCATCGTTGTCAACGAAGTACACCATCCCCAATGTGTGGTGTGCACTGAGGTGCTTGCACATGAGAGCCTTAAGCCTGTAAAAATGCTCAGACATTTGAAAACTAAGCACCCCTCTCTTGCCGCTAAACCTGCAGATTTTTTCCGCCGAAAGGAGTTGCAAGGCCAAAAGACTGCCATAACTAGCCAAACAACAATCCCTACCAAAGCTCAAAAGGCATCATATGAGGTGGCATATTTAATTGCACAGGCAAAAAAGCCACACATAATCGGGGAAACCCTAATAAAACCTGCTGCTATTGCTATGAGTCGCGCAATGCATGGAGAGAAGCTGGCCCGTGAGCTACAATCAGTGCCGCTGTCTGACGGTACAATTTCCCGGCGCATCACCGACTTGGCCCAGGACATAAAGTGTCAGCTGATTGATAGAGTGAAGAAAGGGAAATATGCTTTGCAGTTAGATGAATCAACTGATGTATCAAACTCTGCCCAGCTGCTTGTTTTCGTGAGATATAGTTTTGATGGGAAACTTAACGAGGACATGCTGTTTTGCACCCCGCTGGAGGGGAAGTGCACGGGCGAGGACATTTTCACAAAACTTGACAACAAACTAAAAGAAGAGGGACTATCTTGGGATGAGTGCATCAGTGTGTGTACAGACGGTGCTGCAGCAATGCTGGGGAAAAAGAAAGGACTAAAAGCGCGAGTCTTTCAAGTGGCGCCTCACGTAAACTTCACGCACTGTATTACCCACAGAGAAGCGCTTGCGAGCAAAACACTTGACCCAGAGCTTAAAAGTGTTCTTGAGACTGCGGTACAAATTGTCAACTACATCAAATCACGTCCTCTCAACACCAGGCTGTTTTCCACTCTCTGCAACGAACTGGGATCGGAACATGAGGGCCTGCTGTTCCACACAGAAGTTAGGTGGCTGTCGCGGGGAAATGTCCTCAGCCGCCTGTATGAACTGCGGGACGAGGTGCGTTTATTTCTGATGGAGCACGGGTCCTGTCTCGCTGACCACCTGACTGACCCCGACTGGTTAACAAGGCTAGCGTATTTGTCTTGCATATTTGACAGACTGAATGGACTTAACCTGTCATTGCAAGGTGAAAACACAAGCATCATGTCCTTGAATGATAAAATCCGCGCATTTAAGAAGAAAGTGGAGCGCTGGACTGCGCGAGTTGAAATGGGCACGATTGATATGTTTCCAGAGCTGGACGAATTTATAGAGGAAAATGATCTGAGTGTTAACACAGTGAAGAAGTCTATCACGACCCACCTTCAGGCCCTCCTGGAACACTTTAACAAGTATTTCCCGGAGGAAACAGCTCCGGAACAACATGACTGGATCAGATCCCCATTCACTGTAATGACTGCAAGTCATCTGTCATCCGACATGGAGGATGCATTGGTTGAACTGTCGAGTGACCGCACCTTACAGACAGCTTTTAATTCCAAGACGCTGTCTGAGTTCTGGATTTCAGTCGAGAGGGAATATCCACAGCTATCCGAGGCCGCGATGGACATGCTGACGCCGTTTGGCTCCACATACCTGTGCGAAAAGACTTTCTCTGCACTGACATATATTAAAAATAAATACAGATCGCGTCTAAACGTGGAGGATGATCTCCGAGTGGCCGTCTCCAAAATTAAACCCAGGATGGACTTGCTGTGCTCCACGCATTGTGCCCATCCATCTCATTAGGTGAGATTAACGCTGAAACATGTAAATGTGAATTTGCACATGACAGCAACAATGTACATATGTTTACTCAGTACTGCAGTTTATTGATATTATTTTGACTGAGGTATTCTGCTTTTATTTTATAGTAAATTACTATATGTAAAATCATATGATGGCTGTTTTGTTCTCTTCCCGTGTTTGTATACGTCTATTAGTGCGTGCGCCCGTGCGCATCTATCGCGTCATCTCTGGGGATAGTGGGGGTCGCCAGTCTCTGGCACCGTTATTTTGGGGGTCGCGGGCTGAAAAGTTTGGGAACCCCTGCCTTAGATCATTACACAGGCTTCCAGTCCTTAGATCATTACACTGGCTTCCAGTCCTTAGATCATTACACTCAATTCCAGTCCTTAGATCATTACACTGGCTTCCAGTCCTTAGATCATTACACTCAATTCCAGTCCTTAGATCATTACACTCAATTCCAGTCCTTAGATCATTACACTGGCTTCCAGTCCTTAGATCATTACACAGGCTTCCAGTCCTTAGATCATTACACTGGCTTCCAGTCCTTAGATCATTACACTGGCTTCCAGTCCTTAGATCATTACACTGGCTTCCAGTCCTTAGATCATTACACTGGCTTCCAGTCCTTAGATCATTACACTGGCTTCCAGTCCTTAGATCATTACACTGGCTTCCAGTCCTTAGATCATTACACTGGCTTCCAGTCCTTAGATCATTACACTGGCTTCGTCTTTAGATCATTACACTGGCTTCCAGTCCTTAGATCATTACACTGGCTTCCAGTCCTTAGATCATTACACTGGCTTCCAGTCCTTAGATCATTACACTGGCTTCCAGTCCTTAGATCATTACACTGGCTTCCAGTCCTTAGATCATTACACTGGCTTCCAGTCCTTAGATCATTACACTGGCTTCCAGTCCACTATACAATAGATTTCAAAGTGATGCTAATAGTTTATAAATCACTCAACGGCTTAGGACCAAAATACATCTTGGAAATGCTCAGGCCGTATAAACCAAACAGATCTCTTAGATCTTTGGGATCGGATCAGCTCATTGTGCCTAAGGTTAAAACAAAAAATGGTTAGGCAGCCTTTAGTTTTTAGGCTACCCATAGCTGGAACCTACTACCCTACGACCTTAGACATGCCTCTTGTATTGTCTTTTAAATCTGGTCTGAAAACTTTGCTCTTCTCACGGGCCTTTGACTGAAATTTCCATACCGCATTTTATTGTATTCTTAAAACCTTGCTGTTCTGCTTGGCTTTTTAAAGCGCTGCATTGCACTTTTATATGCACTTTTTATCTTTTTCTCATATTCTTTTCTAATTTATTAATCTTTTTAAATGTACTTTAAACTGTTTTATCTTTTCTGTTATGTCATATTCTGTATTTATGTAAAGCACTTTTAATTGCCTCTGTGTATGAAATGTGCTATATAAATAACCTTGCCTTGCCTAAAATGTCAATTTGATCTCCACTTAGTTTTAAAAAGCTGTGGGTCATCCATAAACATATCTTCCAGACAATAGATTAAAGAACTTAGAGTTGGGTCTCATCAGCATACTTATTCATTCATGTTATGCTTCTTAACATCCCCTAGAGGAAGCATATACAAATTAAACAATAGAGACCCAAGAATGGAACCCTGGGGGACCCCACATGATATTTCAAATTGGTTGGACAAATGGTTGACTAGGGAAACATAAAAATTTCTCCCAGTCAGATATGACCTAAACCAGTTTAGAACCAGGCCCGAGAGGCAAACCCACTTCTTAAGTCTGTCAAAAAGAATGTGGCGGTCGACTGTATCAAAAGCGGCACTCAGATCCAACAGCACCAAGATAGAAAGCATATTCGAGTCTGTTTATTCTTAAGTCATTGACCATCCTCACAAATGCAGTTTCTGTGCTATGGTGAGCACGAAACCCAAATTGGAATTAGTCATAAATACAGTGTGTTCAAAAAGTCATTTCATTGCTGTATCACTTTTCCAAGTATTTTTCCAAGAAAAGGAAGATTGGAAATGGGTCTATAATTAACAATTACTGAAGAAACAAGGTCACTTCTCTTTAATAATAGCCTAACAATGGGAGTTTTGAGTGAGCCAGGAAAAGATAAATTTACTATGGTAAGCACATCCTGAGAGAGACTGTTAAACTGTTGGCATTGGCACACTCAAAGTAAAACTATTTAATACACAATTAATTTACAACACAAAGATCACAACAAAGATCACAACAAAGATCCTCAACTAATATCTGATAAAACATTGTCTGAAATCTAATGATCAGCTTTAGCTGGCATACACTCATGGTTTGTGTTCTTGTTGAACTGTGTACTCAATAGTCAAGTTTATAATGGTTAGAATAGAATTGTATTAGAGCTGATTTACCCAGTTCACTGTGAACTGCATTGTTGTTCATTACTAGGGATAGCTGCTACTGTATGGGAAGAATGTGCTTTCTTATCTGTTCTGTAGTTACTTCGATGACCTTTCTGTATGCACTTACTGTACGTCGCTTTGGATAAAAGCGTCTGCTAAATGAATGTAATGTAATACACATTACAGCCAGTAAAAGAACTGAAAATTCACATTACAGCCTCTACACTGACAGTAAAAGAACTGAAAAGGCCAGAAGTGTAAAGTTCATTTTCAGAGTACAATAAAAACTGAAATCTGTGATGCCGCGCAGTGAACAGTCAAGACAAAGTAAAACATTTTTTAAGAAATGTCACCTTTTTAAGAAATAAACTGAAAAAAAAAACATAAAAGGCACAACAAGAAACACATACAACATCCCCAAAAAAATCTTCTTTGGCCTGAGAGCCAGGCTTTTTATAAAGCCCAATAATGAGGTAATAGGCAGCAGCTGTACTGTACAATAAATCACAGCTGCCATCACATCCCACATGTACTGATGTGCCGTTACACCTGAATAGGTCCGATGCTGCCAACAGGTGGACAGCCGCCCAACTCCCTTCCTCGCACCACAACACACAGGAAAGGCTTTTCACCTGTATGCATTCTCAGGTGGCGATTTAATAGAGACATTTGGGAATAACACTTCCCACAATGAATACATTTGTAGGGCTTTTCACCTGTATGAATTCTCTGGTGTCTATTTAAGGCTGAATTTGTAACAAAGCACTTCTCACACTGAGAACATGTGTAGGGCTTTTCACCTGAATGAATTCTCTGGTGGCTATTTAAATGAGATGATTTGGAAAAGCACTTGTCACACTGAGAACACTTGTAGGGCTTTTCACCTGTATGAATTCTCTGGTGTTTATTTAAATAAGATGACGTGGAAAAGCACTTCTCACACCGAGTACATTTGTAGGGCTTTTCACCGGTATGAATTCTCTGGTGGATATTTAAGTAAGATGACGTGGAAAAGCACTTCTCACACAGAGTACATTTGTAGGGCTTTTCACCCGTATGAGTTCTCTGGTGGTTATTTAAATAAGATGACGTGGAAAAGCACTTCTCACACCGAGTACAATTGTAGGGCTTTTCACCCGTATGAGTTCTCTGGTG